>JAOVYW010000074.1:9059811-9077514 GCA_025775045.1 Hiodon tergisus | reverse complement strand
CTGTTATTCTCTTGAGAAAAGTCAGTGACTCCTACTCTTCTGCCTTCTTTTTTATTGATATATATATATATATATATATATATATATCTCAATAAAAGGCAAATAATAAATGATCCCATTGTATATTCTGTAAAATAATGTATGCTATTGTTTGTGATTATATGCTAGATGTTTGTGGTTTAAAAGATGACCGGTGGGCCTTCATTAAATGCCATATGTAAACAACAAATACGGAGTAAATCAGTTAGGATTGAAGGTGGCATCTAAATTGACAGGACTATAACTGTTTCGGTGACAACCTAAAAATGCTGGTCTTCTCTCCCTTCAAAAACTGGGCCAAAACATTTCCTGGAAGACTTTTTTAAGTTGTTCCTTTGGCTGCTATTGATTTTTTATAAATAGGTATCCTTTCACATTGTACATGTATGAAGTGAACACAAGTGGCTAAACAATACAATACAACCTTGCATAGCCTCATTGTCTCTTGGTAGCCCTCCTGAGACTGGAGAAGGGTACCAATTATGCAACCAAAAAGTGGTCGTGCAACAAGACCTGTACACTTTACTCTGAACCTGATAGAGAATAGCAAGGAAGAGGCTGAAACCTCTTGAAGTGCACAGTGAAAGAAGAATGCAGCCATTGCAAAACCACTGTGATTAGGTAAAAATGAATTTGGAAGGGAATACACAGAAAATTCACTGTAGTGAAGCATGATGTGATGGGTCAGGGGTATGTGATTTCTCAGGGTCTATCACATGTGGCCTGGCAATTTCCTGACATTTATATTTTAATTTGATCTATTTTTCTGTTTGCTGTTGATGGTATGAACAATATAAATCAAACGTAGATCTAAAGAAATGGTTTAGATTTACTTCAATGTGAATTGGAACCACACAGGCACCAGAAATGTGACTTGCACTGTTTCAGAGACGAAGAAATCAGTGTTGTTAATCTGTGGTAGGTGGCCTAGGAAAAGCAGAGTAAATTTTTTCTTCATGGTCTGGATAGTGTGAAATGGAGTCTTAAAATAGATATTTATTATTCTAGGCAATATAAAAACATATTTTTGTATGATAATTTGTTTGAATTTGTACTGTCTTTTAGTTTGAGCCTAGGCTTCAGACCAGAGCTACAACCTTGAGGAACTTCGGGTGCCTCATGCCTGGGTGTGTGACACAGATAAGTGAAACATTCAGGGTGAATAACTGGCATTGCTGGCATCAACAAATAAGCACCAGGGGGATTCTTTCCTTGTGCACTGTTAATAATAAAAATGATTAGCTCCACAGAAATAAACACACTCATAAATAAACACATTTCAGAGACTTAAGACTCACTGTGAGATAACTTCATTTAAAAGTAAATTATCACTTTTGGAGGGGCTGCTTATTCCAAGGACCAAGATGGGTTAAGTTAATCCTCAGGCTTAAAAATACTCACTATCCTAAATTTAATAAAATACTTTTAGTAGAGTTTAGTTAGTCTGTAATGTTTTAACAGCAGTCTTGAGTAGATAATGACTGTTGTATATTTTCCAGGGAGAACAACCAAAGGGATACCAGTAGTCACAACAAATAAAAGATTGTCGTAAAATAAACCTGTGTTTTCTCTTGTCAGCATTTTACAGTGCCATCGATTTCATAGAATCATTATGAGGTCATCGATTTCTCAAACTTCTCCCCACAAACAAGTGTTTGACGTAAAGCTACAATGCAATATAGCATAGTACAATCATGAGCACTCTGGCAAAACATATACGTTTTCACAAGAAAAGCTTGTGAGGTTATTTTGAGATTTTTTTCTTTCTTTCACTTTATTTGGAAGTCATTAGGAGTGTGGCTTTGATAGTTGATGTTTGTTGGAGGAAGGAAAGAGCCAAATGGTTGTTACAAGGATTCTGTTCTCAAATGTCTTATCAGGTGTGTGTGCTGGGATTATTGGCAGATATTTGCTTTGTGTTAGTTGGTCATGTTGACAATGTTAGCAGCACAATTGAACCCATTTCCATTTTTTTTCCAACAGGTTACATTGGCCTTGACCAATCAAGCCAATGTGGGAAGTTATGTCTCAGTCTTCAACACTGCACAATGTATGCCTGACCTGAAGCCTGTCTGACAATCTCACATACTTCCTGTGTTTATTTAAGATATTTTTAGCAAAATTGGCCATTAATGCTAATTTTCCATCTTTTCAGAGGAAGTGTTATTCTTTGGCATCTGCCAATTTTTCTCTATTCTAGTTTTACATCTTTCGTTTAAAAATATATATGTACAAATATATTGTACATCCATAGTACACAGGTTTAATTTCAGTTTCTGAAATTAAGGTCAATTTCACCCATGTATAAATACCTGTGCTTGTTTGGGTGTGTGCATGGGCAACAGCGCAAACATTTCAAAATTATTGGGAATGCTAATCGCAAAATTGGGGGTGCTAATCTTTTTTGTGGGATGTTTAGTAACACTTGTATAAATAATTTTGGGGGTGCTCGAGCACACACAGCACCCACGGAGCTGGCGCCAGTGTGTATGTGTGTGTGTGTGTATGTAAATATATATATATATTTTTTTTTTTTTCTTCTTTTTTTATTGGTATCTTGTCATTATTTGAAATAGTATTATCATTTGAAACATGTACTTTAACTGGTTTTGAGCACTTACAATTGTAAATATGTATTCTGCATCACAAGTGCCTAAAAAGATTGGCAGGTCTCTCGTAATGTATTGATTTGTTTATTTTATGACAATTTGGGTTCATTCTAAATCTTTGCCCGATGTATATAAGTTTTGATGTAGACTAAGTACGAAGGATGTCTCAGGACGTTTCCTGACTGTAACACCATCCCACTCTGCAAAGTCCCAACATGGAGAGAACACAGTTTATTGATTGGCCATGTGACTCATTACTGGTGGGCTCAGATGTTTTAGAGCCAAAGGGAATAATTTACTTTCAGTGTTACCCATAGCTGTTCAATTTTCTGAGCCTTTGTTCACCCTTTGTCTCAAGTGTACCAGCTATTTGTGTCCATAAAACTCAAACTAACTATTAATATAAAACAAGCAACTGACTAAAATGGAAAATAATTTTTTGGCCATATGTTCAATTCTTCTTAACCAGTAGTAAAGCAGTTTACATTTTATCACAATGACACTGTTACTTTAACTTTATCTTCCCTTTTTTCGAAGGGAGAGATGGAATGAATACTGAAGTTGAAAGACCATGTTGAGCAAATGTCGCCCATGTACAGTTACACTTGAGAAGTTGCTCATTTGAGTGGCGTGCAAATGCACTGTGTCCAAAGCAGATAAGCTGATTGGGTCTTGTCCTTGACATGAAGGACAAGGAGTTGTGTCCCGGGAATTCTCACATGTGACCTGGGTCTTTCAAGCGCTCAAAAGAAATGAAAAAAAAAGTTTGAAAATGCTGAATGTTCGTCTGTACTAATATTGTACACTATGTTATGTAAATGTGAATTTGCTAGAAATCTACAGTAGACTGCCTCCTAAAACAAATTAATAAAAAATAATTTAAAATAATACATTTGTATATAGTGCCTTTGTGTCAAACCTTTTATTGTTTTAAACTTAATTAGACATTATATTGCTGTACTTTAAAAACATTTTGTGCCCATTGATAATCATGTGGGTCAAATCTTTGACATATATTCCCAGTTCTCCTATGTTTTTTAAAAACAGGCTGGGACCAAAACTTTGCAACCAGCTAATCGCATTTTATAAAATTGTAATTAATACCATTTTCTTGTTGTTGTAAGTATCTTATTTCTTCCACTCATATAAAGAAAATACTGGTAGACAGAATTATATAAGTGCTATTAGAGGGTTTAGAGGCCAAAGTTTAGATTTTTTTTTTCTGTGTACCCATTGCAGTTGCCTTGCGAACCACCAGGATGGAAACCAATGCACTAATGACTGCAAAGTTTTGGCCCCAGCCATAGTCTCAGTGATTAAAAAAAAAAAAAAAACAATATGCAAAGAGAAATATCAGAACCCTTTTGTGTATTATAGAATGGATTGTATAAAAGTCATCTGCACATTTATAGAAGGGAAGCCTTCTTAAATACATAATTATACGGATACAGGCCCATGCAAGACCAAAGCACATCCAATAGAAAGTCACATCCCATGTGTTGGAATGAGTAGTAGTTTCCTTTCTTTTTGAGCATGCAGACCCCCAAACGTTTTGTGGAGAATTGCAAATATATCTGTTTCAGATAACAAAAAGTCATTCAAATATATCATTATATAAATAATACTGTCTTTTCATAGAAAGTATTTTAATAATGCATTCAAATTAAACTAACATGGAATTGAGATAAAGGAAGCAAATCGTTTTCTATAGTTAGTTCACAAGCAGCAAAAAAAGTTAGAAGGCTTTTAAACTGCTTTGTCATTTTCATCTGGGTTGCATTACTTTGGATTCATAAGCTGTCAAACGTTTAGCTGATGAGGTTAACCAATGAAGAACTTAAAAGTGACAACTTTTAAGTTCTAAGAACCAGTCCAAAAACTGCTTTGCAACTTTAAAAGGGAAGATGCAGTACACAGGACGAAACATTGTGTTTTGTGCATAGCAAATAGCAAAACATTAAACCATTTTCTTGTTGTCAAGGTAAACATGCTATAATTCAAAACAATAAACCTAGTCTGAAAAATAAACATGAAGGAGTAACAAAGAAGGCAATTATGTTATATGGACATGGATGTTGGTATACTGCAGTTAGTATGACAGATGCTGAGAACAGAACAAGACAAACATGGGCAATGTGCCTGAGTCAAGAGCACATTTCTTCCATATTGCTAGGTCTTATTGTTGTTTTTTTAGTTTCCTTGGAAAATTTGACAAAACAGTTATGAAGTTCTGTGATTAAAATTTTCTGTATTAGGGGTTGGGAGTAGTATACCGGTAGATTGAAGTTGATCCAACTTCAGTAGAGACCTAAAATTGCTAACACACTTGACAACACATACAATGAACATTAAAAAGGGGTGCTTGGAAGACAGTGGAGGAGGGATGAAATAGATCTTTCAAGTCTGCTGACTAACTTTAAGTCAATAACAGGCATGTTTCTCAATCAGCAAAATATGAACAGCACTAATGAACGTGGCCATTAGCAATCAGGCTTTACTGGGTAATTACCATGGATACAATATGTTTTACTTTAGGCTGCGCCTAATGCGATGACTCTGGACATTATCCCACTCAGCAGCTCTAAGTCATTCTGACATGTAACTTGATCCAAATTAGACAGATTGATTGCCAACTGCCAAAAACATGAATTCTCAGAGTAGGGAGCAGCTGAGCGATCAACTAACAAGGTTAATGCTGACCCCCCACCCCCAAAAGAAAAATCTCAATACAATATATCTGTGTTCATGTGGGAAGTAATGTCTATTAAGAATAAAAATAGTATTAGTTTACAGAAATAAACTGAAACAATCAAGATAAATAATGGTGATCTGGTAAAGTGAGATAATTTCATTTACTACATATTTTGCAAAGGAATAATTGCGTTGACCACAGCCATCTTACAACATAGATATGCAAAAATCACTTTTAAATATTTACCAAATCAACATTAGTAAAATCCAAGCCTAAATGACATTGATTTAGAATACAAGTATATTCTGCATGTTTCTTTACGAGACCCCTGGCCATGATAAACTATATCAAACCAAGACATAATACACAGTTCTGACAGTGCTTAGAAATACAGCGGCCTGTGACAAATGTGTCCTGCCTTTCTATAATCCAGCAACGGCTTTCACATTTCACGCAAAGTGTACAAACTTATAAGGACTAGCCGGTCTAGAATATTTTGCATAATCCCACAAAGCAATTGCACTTAACTTTTTTTTAACTGGTCCCAGTCTCAGTTTAAACAGGTGAGCTAAGAGTCTATATATATTAATTTAGTTTTTATATTCCTATTAATCCTATCTACCAGATCTATCAGGTATAAGAAAATCTGGCACACCGCCAGAAATACACTCACAGTAAAAATAAGATGCTCTATGTATGAACAACACTGCGCCCTAAAAAAGGACCTTAAAAGTACAACATAGGAAATTTAAGAATATCCTCCAAACCAATTATGTTAGTACAATGCAATGCCACCCAGTCATTGTATCTTTCTATTTATGGTTTATAGTACAAGAAAAACTGTTTTCGATACCTATTAAAATAAAAAAATTGTCCAAGACACAATAGGATCTCCAAGAGGAATATAAAAACATTGATCACACTTTGTATGCTGCTATAGATATATGTAGCTGTGACCACTCACAAAGTTTCACTTTTAAAATTTTCAGTTTACTTAACTTCATCCTGCTTCCATAGGTAAGCGTTAACAATGTGCTATCTCTCTCTTCCGAGCAATCACGTGAGGCATCCTGCAGGACTCCATCACTTTCACCACAGCAACCAGTGGACCTCTAGGCTGGACTCCAGCCATCTGGGCCCCTACCATTCTCCTCCGGATATCACAATGTTTTGGAACTCCTCTACTGGAGGACATCACACACTATGGACATAAGATTCTTTAATTCAGCTCCTAGTGCCGGCCAGCGGAGGATGGGCTCCCCCATTAATGCCAGTTCCTCTCAAGGTTTCTTCCTGCCAGCCTAGGGAGTTTTTCCTACTGCCATGCTTTTGGGGGGTCAGGCCTGGGTCATATTGTATTTTTCTGTATGTAAAGAGTCTTTGTGACATAGAAACATGTAAATAGCGCTTTATAAAAATAAATTGATTGATTGATCTGTAATATTTTCAGATGCTTGTTTTGTAAAAGAGAAAAATACCAGGAGCAATGTAATCATTATTACACACAAACACACATGCACACACACACACAGACAAAAGACGGCAGGAAAGCCATGACAAAAGCAGTAGAGAACCAGGGAGCCTGGCAAGAAGTCAGTTTTAATTTCTTTATTATTTTAGTTAATCGTTGTGTGTGGCGAACCCATAAGGGGCATCCTCCATCCCCCTATTCCCTATTATTGTTTTTTATTTCTTACGCCGCAGGAGCAACCCTGTGCCAGCTGAAAATAAAGTTTGGCTAGAACCAAACTCCCTAGCATTTACGATCTTTCCCAAGTCCTGCACTCGTCGCATGCAACAATTACATTACATTTTATTATTGACTCAGTTGGTATATTTACAAAGCACTTATTCAATTTACTGTGATTTGTTTTAGGTCTGTAAAAAATGCATTGAATGATCTATTGCTTTCTTCGTTGCTGTGGAAGATATCATGCTTAAATCAAGCCTTGACACAGTGTGATACTACTAGTTAGAAATTAAACACTTTGAGTACAATTGTCTTGAGTGTTTATTATAAGGAATGCCTCATTCAAATGTTAGGGATCCCTTTGTAATCTTGAAGTTCAAGACTTCCCACAAAAACCACAAACATAATATGTCTTTAAAGGTAAATAGATTGCATACTCCTTATATGTAGCTTGAAATAAGGATTAACAATCTGTACAAGATTCTTTAAATTATAAGGTAAACCTTGTTATGAAGAAAAAAAATACAGGTCATTAAATTGCTTAAACTATTACAGTTAAAATATTTCTAGGATAAAAGGCATGCATATATTGGCTTGAATTCTGTGTTTTCTTTGAAGAAGATAAGAAGATAGCCAGGCACCAAACAAACTAGTTACAGATACTAAAAACTGTAAAATGTGACATGACATCCATGGCCATTATTTTCTCCAAAGCAGACTTTCAGGGAGCAATTTTATTCATCAAATATACCATACAAGGGAAGGAGATGTGAGAGAGTGCAGAGACAGTGCAGGGTAAATATAGCTTAGACTTAATGTCGAGGCTATGCCAAATTTTGTGCAGCCACTTTGACAAAGCGTTGGAAACAAATCCTCCACAAGGCCAACTACAGTTTCCACCTAAATGCATAGCTAACCTTTCACCCTGAAATGCCTGTGAACACTGTGGTTTTTATACACAATTAATGAGATCTACATATGATATATAGCACTTTCATAATAAGAAGATAAAACAAAAAAAAAGATTATTTAAACTTCTCAACAAGCTCTGCAAAAAATCATTTACTCTCCTAGATCAAATTTTTGAGGTCAAAATGTTTTAACCAATGGTTACCTAGATTGTTCGGTCAGAAGTCAAACTTTAAAAACCATGAAAGTGGCGTCCGATTTTTCGTTAAATTTGGTGGATTATAGATTACCTTTGAAAAGGCAATCTGAAGATTTTCAAAGGCCATTAAAGTTCAAGGTGACAGGTCAGGTCAAAAGTAAACAATGTTTACCAATTCCATCTCGGTATATAATGGGTAATGGATGACATCTATATTTTCTGAAACCAACCAAATTGCGTAAAAACACTAAAATAGTCTATTTTTTACCATTAATATTGATTATATATATAAGGATTCTAATGCATCACTACCCGGTATTAGGAATACATTCTTCCAAATATATTTTACTTAAAAAGAAAAAAAAAGTATTTCCTCAAAAATGGAAGAATCATATCATATCTCAATTTATCTCTCATGCAGAGCTCAACAAATATCAAAATAGGCTTAGGCTGGCCAATAGTCATGATAACAAACTACTCATATATTATTATTATTAATATTAATATTATTATTATTATTAATGTAGAACCTATTCATAACATGTCTAAAAAATTTTAGAATTGGTAGCATGTTTAAATAGCCTGGTTAAGATCTAAATTTAACAGACATACTTGATTTTGCTGGCCTGTCGTTTATCATTGATGCTGCAGGGTGGACTATATCATTTTCCATAATAATCAAGTCAAAAACATTTCTAGGCCTCTTACATGAGATTATACCAAATAAAATCAGTCCAGGACATTTCTAAAATTAATTTAGGATTAATTTTTAGGATAGACCAGATGTTCTTTAGACTAGAACAGAAATAGAAATTTCTGGAAGTATGGGTGCCCAAGATTTTTCGTGCCACACATGTATCATATTAGGTTGGGACTAAATCAAAACATTGACAATCTGCTGATCACATTTAATAAAGTTGTAATAAATAAATAATAATAAAAACTATATACAATATATAAAGTGCAATTAGCGGTTGCTAAAGTTTTGACTTGAAGCTGAATGAAGCTGAACGTCATAAAAATTTTTTTCAGTTTACTCTAAACTTGTTCACTGCTTATAGACATCTTTTTAGACCGTTTTTACACCTTAGATGGTGTTAAATGCAAAGTTTCTATTTCAAAAAATGTGTTTACTATTGGCCAGGTGGGAAGAAGGGATTCATTTTTTAAAGTGCGCAGCTCCACAAAGTGTTGTGGTTTAGTGAAGAGCTTTTAACTACAGGTGAACCCCCACCCCCCATTATCTTTCTCTCCTGTTTTGTTAAAGTGGCCCTGGATGCTGTGAACACAATTAAGTGCCGAGTGATGAAATTATATCTCCAGGAACGGTAAATGGAATAGTGAGTGAAAGAAAATGGGTAGAGAAGGTCCATTCTGTCTCCCTAAGGGGCCTTGGGAAATCCTATTACAACCTGAATGGCTAATAATGGGCACATTTTTATCTCTCACTTGCTCTCCCACTCTGTCTTGTACCCTCTCTCTCCCATCCATGTCTGTAGGCTTCACCCAAACTGAATTAGCATAGAATGGTGAACAGGCTCCTGCAGCTTCCCAAGACCTCAACTGAGAGAACATCATGAAGTCAGTGAGGGGAAAGACCATTCGGTTGGCTGAAAACACAGCAGGTGCAAAAAAGAAATGTAGAAGAATAAATGACTAAAGGAGAATATAAGAAAGAGTGAAAGAGAGTCTAGTTATACAGAATTGTTCAAAGGTGACCTGGTGTGATATGTATTGTCTGTATTAAATCGTTTTTTACCCTGAAAAGATAGAGGTGAGATACACCTTATAATTCTGTGAAAAGATGATGAGCTGCCCAAATTCCACCCTAAAATAATGCTTTTGTAATAATCATCAATTTACCTCAGCCATCAACAGTGGGAAAATTCAAAAACTGTGGCTGTTACGTTTAATCTGCAGCAGAACATGTCACCCTCTGCTCCAACCTTGGGTAGACTTATATAGCTTTTATACAATACATCCTTGGTGGCACAGAAGACATCTCAAATCAGTTTGCAGAGTGTAGACTTGCCAATAACGAACAACAGCTATGGGGGTGGCACGACTTCCAGCTGCCTCTTGTAGCATATGGATTTTGTCCGGTTGGTATCCATATGTTGAAGCTGAGGTCTGCATCCTGAAGCGCTGGATCCTATCTGGGTCTTGGTCTTGACAACCTATCTGGGTCTATTGCTGTCCCATGTCTTCATTTAAAAAAAATTTAGTGTTTAGAATTTATGTTTTTTAAGTTTATTCATAATCATGAGCAGACCCTCTAAAAGCAGGATCTTGGCAGTTAAATTTTAGCAGCAGCAACCCCCTGAAAATGAAATCACACAAATGAAAAAATTACTTTTTTCTTTAGCTTGTGAAACACTGTTTCCTGGAGTACTGATTTGTAAATAACAATAATTTGCCAACTTAAACTGCAGTTAGAAGGTCATATGATGTATAAATAATATTTTCTTAATTAAGGCGGTTCTGTGGTGGCTTTTTATGGTGAATCAGCAGTGTAAAGGTAATACAAACAATTAAAAAGGAAACCCATCATAATGAGAGAGTGCTGATTATAGAAGAAGTTGGTGATGATGAAACGGTAGAAAAACCCATGTGTATGTTTGAGTGTACAGTTACAGCATCTTGCACATGACGTGGTCATCTTTACATGAGGATACAGATACTGAAATTACAGGATTTGTTCTTGAATGCAGGGTATTAAATTCCAAAAATTCCTAACAATAGTGGCGTGACTGGATAATAATATTATTATATAATAGCTACCAAAATAAATTTGTGTTCATAAGATTGGTTTACAATTTGATTGGCTCATGAAGATGTGAATATATATTGTAACAGGGATGGAAAGCAGCGCTTCCCCCGCCAATGGCGTTCAATCATCCAAGAGGGGGCTGCTGGGAAGCCTGGCTCCCGAACTGTTAATAATGTAAATAATGTGCTCGATCTTTCGTGTTTCAATAATGTTGATGTGTGGTAGTTCCGTTTAGTTAACTGTATCGTTAGGTGTTCTTGTGGTTAAGATTTAGTTCCCTCACCGTGGACTGGTTTGCTTGTTTGTGTGGGGGTTTTCCCTTGTGTGTTCTTTCCACTGCCTGTTCTGCCTTTGTTAAGGTGGTCATAAGCGCATGTGCGAAAAAGTAGTAGCATTCTAAAAACGCTACATTGGTGTCAGAACCGGGAGCATGGAGCTCTCACTGAAGCAGGAAGACTCCGCCAAGAGGGAGAAGACGGCGATACAGAGCGAGCTGCGAGCGAGGCTGGAAGATCTGGAAAGGGAAACTGCCCCGCCCAGGCAGGAGGAGCGCCACTCCCTCACCAGGCGGACCAGCGGCGGGCTGCGCTGGCTGGACGACAGAGGCCCTGGACGGCCGACGACGGGGCCTGCCTGGACGTCTCCGGCAGGGGGCAGCACCAGACCGCGGGACCCCAGGGGAATGGCAGCGCCGGGACCTGCCCAAATGACCGTCGCGGAGGGCCCTACCCAACCTCTAGAGGGCGCAAGGATCCGGCTGCCACGGTACGATGGGTCGGGTAACTGGGAGACCTACCAGGCCCAGTTCCGGCTGGCGGCGATGGCTGGATGGTGGACCCCGGGGGAGACAGCTGGCCATTGCCCTTGAGGGCGGCGCTCGACAGGCCCTTTTAGATGTGTTGGAGGACCAGTGGTTCAACTTCGAGGCTCTTGTTGCGGCCTTGCAATGGAGGTTCGGAGCCAGGGAGCCAGCGAGCACCTGGCAGGAAAATCAACGTTTAAGAGGAAGCTGGGGGAGAAGCTAGGCCTGCTGGCTGCTGACGCCTGCTATCTGGTCCGACGGAGTTATCCAGGGTTTCCACCGGTGGCCCAGGAGGAACTTGCCCTCCAGACCTTCCTCCGGGGGCTACTCCTGGAAGAGCTTCACCGCCACATGGGGCTCGTGACTCCTTCTACCCTCGACCAAGCCCTGCAGCTAGCGGCTCACGCTGAAGGTGTGTTCGGCTCCACTAGGCCATCATCCAAGCCAGCCCTTCCGTGTCGCCTGGCTGAGACGGCGGACGAGACAGATCTGCCGACGGTGCGGGAGGAAGGGCCACGTAGCCCGAGTCTGCCGGGCACCGCAGCCACGGCTAACGGACAAGCCATCAGGAAAACTCAGATGGGAGGGCCTAGAGGAGGGACCGCCCCCCTCACTCCCTCCGACTCGGCTGTCGCACCGGGTGGCCCTGTTGAAGTGGGCCGGATCGGACAGGGCCATAGTTTGTACCTCCCCTGCAAAATAGAGGGACAGACATGTCAGGCCATGATCGACTCTGGCTCTACTATCACTCTCCTCCACCCCGGAGTTTTCGCCATTCCGGGGGCGACGTGGGAGGCCACCAGACTCACTCTCAGGACCGTGACGGCGGAGAGGTTAGACTTCCGCCCTCCGTGGCTCTCATTCCCTGGCGGCAGCGTTGTCCTCCTCCCTAACGGCGGCAACGACGGGACCACCCGACATGCCGCCACATGCGTGGCGATGGGGGCTTGACACCATGGGCGGTGATAGAAAGGGACCCCTACCTTTTCTGAGTTGGACGACCGCAAGCAGCTGCCCCCGGTGCCGGCCTGCCAAGCCACCAGTGGCGGGCGATGGGAGCAGCCCCCAAAGAGTCGGCCCATGGCCCCCGGAGCGGAGTGCAGCGCCCCCTGGGGTGTCCGCGAAGACCAAGCAGGCAGTCCGGGACCTGCTCCAACGTAGCAGCGAGGGCCTGAATGAGGGACAGAGGCGACAGCTGGAGGAGCTCCTGACTGAGTTTGGGGACACCTTCGCGGCCCGTGATGAGGACTGCACCCGAACCGGATTGGTCCAGCACTCCATCAACACCGGGACGGCGCCCCCATCCGTATTCCACCTCGGCATATGGCTTGGGCAAAGCGAGCGGCAGCGGAGGCTAAGATCAAGGAGATGGCTGCAGCAGGGGTGATCGAGCCCTCCGACAGCCCGTGGTCGGCCCTTGCGGTGTTCGTCAGGAAGGACGGCTCCTGGCGGTTTTGCGTGGACTACAAGAAGCTGAACCAGGTCACCAGGAAGGATTCATACCCGCTGCTGCGGATTGACAACACCCTTGATTACATCGCAGGCTCGACCTGGTTCAGCTCTCTTGATCTCCGCAGCGGCTACTGGCAGGTGGAGGTGGCGCCGGAGTCACGCCCCAAGACAGCCTTCTCCATAGACCAGGGCCTGTGGCAATTTACCGTGATGGCTTTCGGGCTGTGCAACGTGCCTGCCACCTTCGAACGGCTCATGAAGCGAGTGCTGTCCGCTATCCCCCAGTCACAGTGTGTCATGTACCTGGACGATCTCCTGGTGCACCCCCCTGACTTCGCCGGGGCCCTGGCCAACCTCTGCAGGGTCCTTGTGAACATCCCCCGGGTTGGCCTCCGACTCTGGAAGTGCGAGCTGTTACGGAGGCGGGTCACCTTCCTGGGGAACTTCGTCGGGCCAGAGGGGGTGTCCACCGACCCAAGCAAAGTGGCCTCCGTCCGAGAGTGGCCCACCCCCACCTCCGTCACCGAACTCAGGAGCTTCATGGGGCTGGCCTCCTATTATCAACGCTTCGTCCAGGACTTCGCCCACATCGCCAGGCCTCTCCATCGCCTCACCGAGAAGGGACAGCGCTTCCACTGGGACGACTCCTGCGCCACTGCTTTCGCCCAAATTCGCGAGGCCCTGTCCCAGGCTTCTGTGCTGGCCTATCCCGATCTGGCCACCCCCTTCGTCCTGGACACCGACGCCAGCAACACCAGAGTGGGGGCGGTCTTGTCCCAGGTCGGGCCAGCCGGGGAGCGGGTGGTCATGTATTACAGCCAGCCCCTCAGCTGGGCTGAGAGGAATTACTGTGTGACTCGCCGAGAGCTTCTGGCCGTCGTTCAGGTGGTCCGCCACTTTCGGCCATACCAAGCACAATGCCAAGCATTGGATGGAGTGGTGTAAAGCATGCCACCACTTTGGCTGTGGAAACGTGTTCTGTGGAGTGACGAATCAAGCTTCTCTATCTGGCAGTATAATGGACGAGTCTGGGTTTGGAGAATGCCAGGAGAACGTTTTGTGCCTGACTGCATTGTGCCAAATGTAAAGTTTGGTGGAGGAGGGATAATGCTATGGGGTTGTTTTTCTGGGGTTGGAAGAGTGGAAGCTGTTATAGCTGCAAAGGGGGTGGCGAACTCGATATTAATGCCTATGGATTTAGAATGGGATGTCATAAAAGCTCCTGTAGATGTAATGTGTAGGTGTCCCAATACTTTTGTCCATATAGTGTGTGTGTGTGTGTGTGTGTGTGTGTGTGTGTGTGTGTGTGTGTGTGTGTGTGTGTGTGTGTGTGTGTGTATATAATTTTCAAAAATACATGACAGAATTATAATTATATCAACAACCATTTAAGTAGGAAACAATACTTATACCTATATTCTTAAATTGTCTTTGAGATCCACTGCTCTAAATGCATGTTCTTTAATCGGTTGAATTCTTTCTAGTGTAAATGCATCTATTAAAAATAAATAAATAATTTATGAATGGATGCCATAACCCTGTGAATTTGGCCTGAAAGAAAAAGCAAGTGTAACGGAGTCCTACAGTCATAGAAACAAATTTAGAGTTGACTCTGGGTCTGTCTCCTTTGGGAAACAATCCATCCTTTCCGCAGTTGCTAAGGGAATTAGTCTAGTGTCCCAAAGGAGTCTCTTTCTTCCCTTGGTGTGGAGAGTAGGGTGATCCTGTTCTTCATTGTAATGACTGAAAGAGACATTCAAACTGTCTGGGTCTACAGAGAGCGAGAAACAGAGAGAGCAAATAAAGAATGTAGTGACTGAAGAGATAATGAGATCAATGAGACTGGTGGGAGAAGGAAAAAAAATCCTTCACTCAAAAAGAAAATCACAGGGTTTCCAGAAAAATATGGAGAACTGAATCTACAACCTGAAGATTTTTTCTCCTAGATATAGACAAACATATAGCCTACAGGGATATTGAATGTTATAACTAGCTTGTCTTTGATTCTTGTTTCTTTCAGAGCAACAAAAAACAGTTTTACAAAATAATTCTCTCTTACCTTTTATATAAGTAAGTGATACATCTTTTAATTTTATTGTAAATCTCTCATTTTTAGTCAGACCCCTGTGACACAAAAGCAGTCTGTGGCATGCAGCCTGGAGACTCACCCTCAAGCCTTGGGTTACAGTCCCAGGGCAGCCAAGACTGACAGCCAAGCTGGGCAACCTTGTTACGCACCAAAGTGTGATTAAAGAGTTTTAAAGAGTGCCAGCAGTGCTGGTGTGGGGAAGAAGGTTAGAAAGATAGAAGGTTGTTTCTGTGGCTGGGCTCCGTTTGAGTAGTTCAAAAAGCTGTTTTATTTTGGTTTTACCCATTTATTTTTGGGCCATTTATTTGAGTTATTTTATTGTTTTGGCCAAGTTCTTGTTTTGTTCTGAGTTAATTAAGCCAAATAATCAACTCCTTCCTCTGGACACAGAATGGGTACGCCCCGGCATGCCACGCGGTCTAACTATGTATTTGGACTTGAATGCCATCTTTGGAGGTTCCTTATTATGCATTATCAAAATTAATTATGTATGTAGGGCTCACAGAAGCATTCATATAAGGAATTTATGGGTGAAGGTATAGCTTCCAGAATTTAGTGCACAAGACTAATTGACACAGAGCGAGAGAGAGAAAATCGATAAATCGATGCCTATACGTGAAGAGTTGTTGACCCAGCATTCTTTTACAAAGCACTGCTCCATCATATCTCCATCTTCAGTCTGCCAAAGGAGTATTATAAAAAGGGGAGGGGCAAGTACAACAGAAGTGTGTCTTTAAAATCTTTTTCTCATTACAGGAGAGATCCATATTTCACCCTTCACCTGACCCCAGCATCTACATCTCATATCTCATACAAAATTATTTTCTTGAAAGGTTTCACCTTCTGAGATCTACATTAATGAAATTACTGGCTGCGTCCTGGGCACACAGGAATTGAGCAGCAGTGCAGTACTAGGAGATGATTAATCGTCCCTATCTGACATGACATGACTTAATCATCTGCAGCACTCGGCCTGTAAAAGCACAGGTTAAAAACGAGGTAGGTGCTTCGAGCTGAGGAGAAGAGTAATTAGAAATAAAGGAAATTCAGGAAAACGGAGCCAAAGATAATATTTATTAAGATACTGTGAACAAAAACAGGGGGATGTGAGCTATATAGAAGAATGGACAAAAAGAAGACATCGACCAGATATATTGAAAGTGCTGAGAGAATCAGTGTGAACACTACTCTAGTGTCCATTGACATGCTTCCTGTTTTCCTCTGTGTAATTGAGAGCTTGACTGAGCCAGAACTGCGGTATTCTAAGGTTACTATTAAGAAGCACTCTCTCAGGAGTCCCATGTGCATGAATATGGACTTTGTAAGATGGACTTTCTTTGCAGTATAGGTGAGCATAACTTATAACATGACCTCTGTGATGTAATGTATTGTACAGCTTTTGGTAGCGATGGCTTTGTCCCCTTGTAGAAATAACACATGTAATGTGACGCCTTCAGATGTGCTTATTTTATGGATTCAAGAGCTCAGGTTTTGATTTACACCACATCCCTAAGGTGAGCACACGTATAGAATGATATAACTCATGTCATATTGATATATCATCAAAATGCAGGAATGATGTAATACCATAACTCAGGCCTTTGAAGTGAAGAGGCATTTGTTACACAGACAGACAATGAGATAGGTTGTAACCAAAGTCTTTCTAGAATGTTTTAAAACATATAATAAGTATGTGAAGTATGTGATACTTAAACATAAAAAAATTCAAGAGACACCATTACATGTGTATGCAAAAAAGTATTTTCTAAAACGTGTGGATCTTCCTTGAAATGACCCAAAACTGAAGTATATTCCAATATTTCAACTTAAATCAGGTGATGAATTTCCAGTTCTATTTGAAAAAAATAAATCTCCATTACCCTTGTAACCCAATGCCACCAACAGAAGCCAATTAAATCTAAAAGGCAGTTCTGAAGGCAAAAGAGGGTCCAACCCTAGCAAGGTGTACCTAATAAAGTGACCAATGAGTGCACAGCGGAAGTAATTAATTCACTATACATTTTTATATTATTTCATCATAAATCCAGCCTGCTCGATTAACCATTCAAATGTGCTGCAGCAAAGACTGGTGGAGATCTACAGGGCCATCCTGCCCAAAGCAAAGTAAACAAGAGCTTCCTAAAGTGCTGTGGCTGCTTCCCCAAAGGGCAGGAGGGACTGACCTGAGACGGAGGCAATCACTTCTAGGCTGATGATGATTTATAGGATCAGAAATGACCTGTCACTGTTGTCGCTGCTCTTCCTGATGCTGCGGTGGGGATGACATTGTATAGTCATTCTCCTCAGTTTAGTTTTAGGACTTCCCATTACTGCCAAATATGTTTTAACATCAGACAGCTTGCCATGCATTCTTGAAGCACAAAGACATGGCCCCAGGTCTTTTTTGGGGAGCGTTGCCAGGGGAACGACCTACTCCCAAGCCCGAGTGCAT
>JAOVYW010000074.1:9026469-9037372 GCA_025775045.1 Hiodon tergisus | reverse complement strand
TGTGTGTGTGTGTGTGTGTGTGTGTGTGTGTGGTCACATGATGGATATAAAAACCAGTGTAATTTATTCTTTGGCAACACATGTTTGGGTCATTTCAACAATGCCTAACTGAACTGTAAGATAAACAGAAGTGATAAATTGAATACAAAAAATTGTAAGACTGAAAGAGATAGGGGGGCTCTGACATTTTAGTCCATGCAAAACAAACAAGTGAAATCAAAATGAAATGAAAGGGGAATCTTTAATCAGTTACATTCCAACTGGTACAAGAAGACACTTTAAACAACCGTGTTGTCTAACAAAGTTCAGGTTGAGAATTTGAAAGCCTTCGACAAAATGGCTTCTAATAGATCTTCAGATGGTAAGGGGGGGGGGGGGGTACTTTCTAGCCATAACTCACTCTTTCTCAATCCTGTCTAAGGGAAAAAATCCTCTTCTTTTGAACACGCCATCTAGTAATGACAGCCAGCACAGTGCCTTTAATGGGAACAATCTCCTCATTAAATACCTCCAGGTGTCCGGGGTTTTTTTGCAGAGAGCAGAGCTTGTTTGCCTACTTTCTACATGACACATTGCTGGATCCCTCAAGACACTTTTAAGAACCTAATACCGCTCAGTGTTATAGAAAAGAGGAGAAGTCTTAAAAGGGTTGACGACATGGGGTGTCACCTGCCACTGTTTAAATAACTGCAGTCCTACTGTGAATGTATTAAATCTTAAAAGTTATCCCTGATTAATTAGGGCCACAATTGCCATTTTTGTGAGAATATTGCTGCCTTCTGCCAGTGACCAACTTGTATCATATTCCTTTTCATATTCAAAACTAAAATGCGTGTTGAAGAAAAAAAATTATATCATCCATTCAAATCACACAAAGCAGAGAGACTTGTATGTTTCTAGATGGAATATATTATCATTCATTTAAGGAGCATATTTTTAGTAACTAAATAGCTTATTATTTTCAGTAAAGATTCACGTATTTGCAATTTGCCTCACATGCAATGTATTGCAATAGCATTACATATTTTTAAAATAATATTTTTATTTAAATTACAGATGTTGTTCATACATATTTTTCAGACATATTTTTGTTCAACGTGGCCACAGCCACCAATGTCAAAAAAATGCAACTTTAACTAAAAATGTTGAATATTAGACAATAGACAAAAATTTGCCATTCTGTTTAATCCAGCATGCAAGAAACCCATTTCATAAGGTGTGCCTTGTTTTTCACAATGAATAGTTAATGAGCAATCAACACATCTGCCTCTGTGTCAGAAGCCGTAAAAATAAAAGGCTCAATTTGTCACTAGGCCCAGCAGGTCAAAAGATTTGTCTTGGAAAACAGAGACCTCATTGCCATAAGACTTTTGGAGAGGTCTCTGACAGCTCAACCCAGCCCATTTCAATGCAGCGGTGACAAAAAAAACGTTACAAACACTATCATCTCTCATTAGGACCTGCAGACTTGCAACACCTTTGCCAGGTACTGCCGCTGCCACCGTCTCTCAGCTATCAATAAGCCCTATCTGGAAACACTTTAAACAGACTTCCACGTTGCTTCATCTCAGCCCTGAAAAAATCTCAAGCCTCCCACCATACCCTTAGGGTTAATTATAATTGTTTTAAACAGCCATAGTGCTTTTTAAACATTAATGGATTCATGAATAACACAGGAAGATTAGCATACCAGGAAAGTTTAACCTCTGCCAGTTAACTTCAGAAGAGTGACATTATTATAGGAGTCTGGCGCATTCCCTTTGTCAGATCACACGTATACCCCCCGTGGTCTTAATGGTGAGGGTCTGGAATGATTTATGAGCAAATGCCTAGAGCGAGTGACAGTGATTTGTCACAGCTAAGAAATACCTTGAAACAAAAAACACTGTACATAAAAATATGTATACACAACCAAAGCATCTTTGGGAGAATAAAAATCTACTTGATTAATAAAAAAGATTTACCCATTTATTTTGTCAATTTTAAAGTTGTAAAAGAGATGATGCAAATATGAGAATAATTTTTTGAACTATCTGAATAAAGAATAAAGTGCTGTATTTAGTTTATATGAACCATTTTAAAAAGCAGACCTTCTGATGACAAAGGCATTTTATTTTGAAAGCGGTTCTGTCCATGACAATTTTGTTGATACTCAGGAATGTTATATCTACGTATAAAACCTGTTACACACACACACACACCAGAGGAAAAAACAATATTCTTCTTACCTCACAAAACAGTGTGAGCTTGTCATCGGGAAGCAGCCCGTTGGCCTCGTCCAGTAGGAAGTCCCGACGGATGAACTTTTTGAAGCCCCAGTCTTTGCCTTGGACAAAGCGGTAGGCCCTCTGGCTCTCTGATCACCAAAAGAAGGGAAACACGACCTTAAATAGAGTGGTCACTGTACTGAAATGTGAAGAAAAGCCAAAGCATAAATCATTAAAGTGTTATAAGAAAGGTTATTCAAGAGCAGATGTGCGGAGCAGTGATTATATTGTCAAACATGTAACCAAACAGTTGCCTGTGCCCAGCACAGCAGGGTAGGGTACATAACCTGACCTGCCTAGAAAATATTCAGCATTATAAGTAACTGAAAAATTGTAACCTTCTGGAAAAAAGCCACTTCTAGGAAACTTCACAGCAGTTAATAAATAAACAGTCCTTTGACCATATTTATTTGATGATCAGCATCTGACACTTAAGGTGCCATGCAGTCAACGCCTTAAGAGTGAAAGGAATACTGATAAAAATGAATGAACTCGGGTTGAGCTCAGGCATTAGCAGAGCTAATGAAAGTACCTTATGGAGCAAATGGTCTGCAGTGGCTGAGTCACACAGCTCACATTTGAAAAAAACGTAATTTAGGTAATGTACAGGAGAGACAATACAAAGCAAACTAGAGTTTAATCTCCACTTTACGAAATGCACAAAAAGGCCTAGATATCTGGAAGTAGACAAAATAATCAAACAAATGTGATATTCCGAGCCAAGCACCTGACCAGTCACTGAGCAGAGATTAAAGACAGACAGACAAAACCAAACTAATAATAAATTCTCTCTTTCTACTTACTCCCCCAGATTAATGAATGAAGAACTGATTTATTTTTGCTTTTTGTCCAACAGCTCGGTTTTCTCAATAAATCTCAATGAAAGAGAAGCGCTCAAGTGTTTCACAGTTTACATATATGACAAACCCCAGTAGGATTAACACACTCTCATGTCACACTATTAGCATTTTATACTTCAAAGGGTGCATTGTTGTTTTATTTGCCAGGTGTGTAATGGGTGTGTGAAATTGTTCTAAAGAAACTTCATAAAGTATTATATTGGTAAAGTAACAGGAGAACAGTTTCAAATGTACACTAATGAGCCAAGAACACCAACGTGTATGTTTTGTTATTGTGTTTTATCCCAAAAATCAAAAGGAAAAACCCAGAGAACACAACGCATATGGGCAGCGATGGGACTTGGCATGGATATTTAGGGCAGAGAAGCCGCTATATTCAAATAAACATGGATACTGATTCAAAGGATTACAAAGCAGGAGGAAACCCGCATCACGCCTGCCTTTAGGAGAATTGACAGAAATAAATGAATACATGCTGAAAAGGGGAATTCTGGGAAATCACTCTTGTTCCATGCCATTTTAAACACACATAAATGTGAAAAACTATCCTTCGTCACTCAGCTATGTTGGTTGCCCGCTTGGTTACACCAGTTTGTGAAGCTCTCTCCCTTTTTGCCCGTTGTTATTCGTAGTTCATTTTCATCAACAACTGCTGGGAAGTGCGAAATCAAGAGAGTTAGGTCATAAAACCCTATGAAACTGAACTCTTGAAAATGACATACAAACCACGAGGAGTTTCAGCTCCAGAAATACAAAACACAAAAAGTCCTAATAAGTTCTTCTTTTGTTAATCCCCATTGGGGTTTCTTTGGGAAGTGTCAAAGTTCGGGAAAAACTAATGACTAAATCAGGTTCATTGATTAGCTAGGTGATGTCTGGTGCATAACTGAATTTTGCAGTGGAACGCCAGCTCTACATACCTACTTTTCAGAAAAACACAAAGGAAACGCATGCATCTGTAAACTGTAGGTATAAGCATGAAACCAAGGGATCGAGCAGGTTTAATCTGGTGCTATGAAGTTAACATTGACATTTCAGTCAATTTCCAGCGGTATAAATTAAAACCAGCAAAGTCATAAAATCTATCAGTGCGTTGTGTTGGCCAGGCCCACACTTAACTCCAAAAGATAACATCGTCCCCCCACCCAACAAAGACCACAGAGGTTGGCTTTATAGGGTATTCCTGAGACTCTGCGGCAGTGCTTTCTCACAAAACCCATGACAAAAGTCTGTGTAAACAGCTGCTTCCCGAGAGCGGAGCTGTTGCGTGCCTTGCAGGCTTTGGCTGCCCTCTTGGCTATGCCATGCCTTTCAGCGGGGATAAAGGAAAAGCACCAAACCTCTAGACAGCGTCTGATGACGAGTGCAAGTCTGACATCATCTTGGAATATTGCTGACATACATTAAAAGTCTGGAGTGTAGAGAGGAAGGCATCAGGATAAGCAACCCCCATACACACACAAATCACGAACCATTGGTACTAGCAGAACAAAATAAACGGATTATATAATCTAGCTATTGGATCCATCACCATTCTTTAAGTGTTTAAGAGTTGTTTTTCATGATTCGAAACGGTGGTGGGGGTGGGATAGGCAATTTTCTCTACACAGCATTCTTTTCTGTTGGGTTTAGCAGTGTGGTTACACACAAAAAATACACCTAGAATTGAATTAAAACTGAAAATATATGGGTAGTTATATTATTAAATAAAAATACCAGTTTAAGCATTCCGATATGTTTTTTAGTAAGCAACTATTATGTTCCTATAATTCAGGACTGATTTTCATTCCGCCTCACCTCTTAGTTAATTTAACCAATAACTCGTATTAGAAATTATTTCACCTGGTGTTTCCAGCAGCTAATGAGGTAGCTCCAAAATCTGCAGTTCTCAAGGTCCAAAATTTCCTACTCCTGCTCTAATTTACGTCCCTTCATCACATCAAAATAACATTTCAGCCACACTCACTCAGTCAGCTTGCAAGCAATTACTTATTTCTAGGTTGTTTTTGTTTTTTTATTTGTATTGCTTATACATTTTGCTTTTGATGGGGATGGAGACACATGGAAGACATCTACCATATTGCGTTACATTCTCAAAGAGATACCTAAAAAAAAAATAATTGTTAAAACTAGGGCCCGGGAATTTCCAGTAAATTTCATGACATTGCAATTTGTAATTCACTAAAGGGCAGTAAGAGGAAGCTTTATCTAATACAAGCATCATGTGGAAGAATACACAGTTAACGTTACACATTCAGGGTCTGTCAGTGGAACAGTTCACTACCCATCATTATCCAACGAACACTTGCATTGACTAGAAAGGCCTTTATTAATTGGAACATTTACACATATAAAGCACTCAATCATTTGACGAACACGTGGGCAGTAAAATAGCTAGCTAATATTACATTATTTAGGATGAAATAAATGTATGCTCCAAATCCAACTGTGCCATACAGACTAGTTAAATAATTTCTGTACTCTTCTGTACAAATAAAGATCAGAGATCATCCACCTCAGCTAAGACACATTTACTGAGAATCACTACTCTAGCTTGCTTGCCAGTTCTACCAAATACGTAGCTAGCTAGCTTGCTACCATAGGGTTATCACCCATCCTGGATTTTCCTTGTTTGTTTTCTTTTTAGGCGACAATGTATGTCTCTGTATCCTTCTCTGAGGTCTTGTATGGCAATACATTTTAACACAGATAATTTCCTTGCATTTCATTAGTTAAGGTGGCAATATAGGAAAAGAGTTACATTACCTTTGAAAACTGTAAATGGTTCATATGAACATGAATAAGCAGTCAACATCAACAAAAATGATGGCTATACAAATTATTTATATTTTTTAGTGGAATGGGTTAGTAGCTTGAGGCTAGAGCAAACACATCAGTGCAAATATATGTAAGAGGTTATTCTACTACATTAGATAGTTTGTAGATAGTATATTGATACCTCTGATGAAATTCACTGAAGAGTATGAAGTCCCGGATTTCTGTCAGTCATAGGGGGCAACCTTAACCTAACTAGAGAACTATCTGGCTACGAGGATGATTCACTTTTAAAAATTACAATAGTTATGATACTAATGTGCATATATACAATATGTATAAATAGCAAAGTTTGAACACTTATTGAAATTAGAAAAATAAATATTTTTAAACTGTTTGTAAAGGAAAACGTGACAAACTAAAGATAATTTGTACCCTTCAAAACCGGAAGGTTTTTATTTTACTTGGCAGGAAATCACACAGCCGCTCACCATGGCTCTGGAACTGCATGACTGCAAGGTGAGCTATCCCACCAGTAAGACCGACAGCCCACAAGCCAGCAGGGTGTCAGTCAGAGCAGACTGTCAAATCAATCAGCCAGAGGTTAGTCAGTCAAATTATCAGTTTTTCAGGCTGTATCAGATAGTGAGAGGATGGTGAGAGTAAAACCGGGCTGACAACGGCGTCATTAAACATTATAAAGAACACTAATAAAGCAAGATTATCCGTCACCCATAATGTATCTGACAAATTCTAAAATTCTAAATAAACAACTTTCTGGCAGACTTGATATTTATGACCAACATATCAAATTGCCATTTTAGAGGCATAAAAACCAAAAGGAAACTAGCTGTTCTCACAATTGTTACAGTTTTGAAAGTGGACTAGATTGTCTGCCTTCCTTCTGTCTATTTATCCACCTAACGAAATCACAGCAGCGGTTTAACTTGGCACTGAAGTTGTGAGGGGAAACTTAACGGCGAGATATCGGGCCCAGGTGAAACCCCAGCAAATGCATTTTTCTCCCAGTGAAAGCTATATATGAGCACTGCCCCCTCCAAGCAGAGCTAAATCTATGTTGAAGTCCTGCTATATTCATCCATTTTCCAGCCAACTTTAAGGCTTAAAAGGATTTCTTCCCCTTTAGGCGTCAATCTCGGGAGGTGACTCCTTGATATACGCACAATGAACTACTAAAGCTAAAACACCTTTTCCAGCTCAGATCTTTTTGATATTGTGTGTGTGTGTGTTTTTTTTCTGAGGCACCCAAGAACTCCCCACTCAATAACAGCAGCCGACATGGTGATGAAACATTAATTACAAACATTTGGCTGCCTCCTTTATTTTTAAGGCTTCAAATTTGTCTGTGGTTAAATATGGTCAAAGCAGATAGAGAACAGGCATTACTCAAGCACTCTCTCTTGAATCCTGGTCAGACTGAACTTTAATTAGGTTCACTGGATCAATATGACACTCTGAACACATAAGTTGTACAGGACCACGCAGAAAAATCAATTTCACTTATGCTGCATTCCCCAATCCTGTGGTCGTACACTCAAAAGCTGTTCAATTTGTTTCTTACTATTATACATTGTTATGTCAATAAAAATTGCATACATATTATTTATTGTATTTCCTAACTGAATGATTTGGTACCCATCTGTGCTGTGGTAAAGGCACTGTGACTGTCATAGTATTAAAAAATCTATACACTGTAGCTGGGTGACTTTCCCCATTCACACCAAATGCATTTAGCCTTGATGGCTCTAAAGGCATCCTTGAGTAAAAGCTTCTGACAAATAAATACATGTACATTTCCATTTTTTAGGATTAGCAGAACATAATGGCTATTAATCACAACTTTTCTTTGAACACATGTGCATCCATAGCTAGTGGCCTCTATTTTAGATTATGTTTATGTTGTTTAGGTCTTCCAGAATGTGCAAACAAAAAGGCTGGTCTGCCACCCACATGTCCATAATAAAGCATACATGAAGGTTTAGAGGGGTGTCTAAATGATAGGGAAGATCCACCTAAAACAGATTTCTTTCAGCCACAGGTTTTCATCCACCAGAGATAAGATAACTGTGGCGACTGGGAAATAAAGCCTGATCTCACATTAAGAGAGGCGGCAGACGATTTCCCTCACAATCTGCCCCAGAAGGGCCATTAAGCCAATGTGTTGCATGAGCTCAGATATAAATAACACTCCTGTAGCGTTCCAGATCCACTGCATATATTAAAAATAACCAGCTGGAAAAAACCAACTAGGACGCCCAAATCCTAATTTTGAAGCCATTTCAAACTAGACTTTTACAGTTTATACCAATTACAGTAGGCTACAAGCATTTCAATAAATCGAAAAGAAACCAAAAAAACTGCTTCATGTGAAAATGAAAATGTCTTACAAAGCTTTTGATGGAATCCTGGTAAAATGGTTTATCATAAACACACGATAACACCAGTATATGGTTATCATCACACCTCATACACCTAGTCGGTGAAATGACAGCAGGTAACTTGACCCAAATACTGACACCACCTCAACATTAACATTGCAGAGACTGACTTCACTTCAGCAACAACTGCGGCCGTGTCATACGGTCAGATCCAAAGGCAACAAACTTTTATGGACAACGTCACCAGCTCAATGTTTGGAGCAGAAAAGAAAAGAATGAGCTGAACATCATGCCCACTGTGAAACATAGAAGTAGATCCAGCTTTGGGGACGTTTAGCATATTCTGGTACGGTAAAACAGAGCAAACAAGGGGCTCAATATTGCACCAGGAAATTTGGCCCTCTGCAAGAAGGCTAAAGCTGGTTTGAAAATGGACATTCCAGCATGACAACGATCTCAAACATTCATCCAAATAACAAACCATATTATGTTCTCGACTTGCCTTCACAACCCCCAAAACCTCAATCCAATTGAACATTATTACTTCGATTTGGTCAAAAACTCCTAAGGAAACTATTAAAAAACTACAGGAAGTGTCCGTTTGATCAAAGCAAAAGGTGGATGTAAAAAGTACTGTGTATCTGAGTTTTTAAAAATAAAATATAATTGTGGGAGACTCCAAGTAGCTCTTTTGTGAGTTCATTTAATTGAAGCCAATTGTCAATTTATCTGAGCAAAAATGTAATACTCCACAATCATTGTTCTGCTGATCCTTCTTTTGTTTACATTCATTAAGGGTATTAACAATTATGGAGGGCACTCACCCATGGCTTTGGTCTCCTCTCCCTTAGCATTCAGGATGGAGAACTTAAATTTGGCCCGGACCTCTGCCTTGGGGCAGCTGACCAGGAGCAGGTAAAGGGAAAGGTAGTCTTTGCTCTCTTCGTCCAGGCCTTTGGGGTTCACTCGCAGACACCTACACAGTTAGAACACAGTTGTGGTGTGTTAAAAGGGCAAACAATCATTAATTAATTAATTTCTAAATTTGTTTATTTATTTAGCCATTTTCCAATTGATCTTTCAATTTCTTTTTTTCCCAAATGATCTTTCAATTTCACTTGACAAACAAACTGTTAAAGTTTAAACTATTAAAAGGTTTCACCAGATACCAATCAAATTTAGAGCTAATCAAATGTAGCGGGATGTGTCTGATCGGTAGAAAGCCTTGCAGTGGCGGTGTTTGAAGGGACGGTTGGCTGGAAAATCTTTTATCTGGGGCCACTAGTGTAGCATTTTTCCGGAGAATATGCACTTAGCGACACAAACTGCAAAAAAATTGAAAAACGCTACTCTTTTTGTGGCACATTGATAGGTGGTTTGCCCTGCCTTTGCATATTCAGTCAGTAGTCAAAAAGCTGGTTAGCTTCTCCCCGGTGAAAAACAGTACGGGGTACAGTCACCTATAGCTGGCCAGCTTTCAAAATCCTAGCCAAATTGTGCAGGCAGTCAGTTATGTCTGAATGATTTTCAGCACCTCACAATAATGATTTTAGAAACTTTTGTCCAGGAGGATGGACCTGAGTCTAGCTTAAAAAAAAAAGAGAATTATCTCGGTTTTCAATTGTATAAATTAGCGGGGTATATCAGGTTTTCTAATGAAGCGAAAACAATGTAACTTCGGAGATAAAACTACCAAACTTAGTGCCTGTCTAAGCAATCATTTTAGCCAAACAAGCACTGTACAAACTTTGGTTAATTTATAACATTTGCTCATTTACACGGGTCAACGGACGTCCAGCTCTTTGTAATAATAAAACAATCTGGCAGTGGGTCTTATGCCATGTGATTTATTATTATTTTGTGACACAGAATGCTACGAAATGCTTATGTTCACCCAAAATATTATTTGGTGTTTGCAAAATGCTTATGTGCCACAATATTATTATTATAATTATTCCATCCAAAAAATTAAAGGAGCGTTTGCACCACGAAAAGAAAAATAATTATTTTTGTGGTAAAAAAAAAAAAAAAAAATATTGTTCACAAAAATGCTATACTAGGAGCCCCAGACAAAACGGTTGACCAAAATATTTTCCAGCCAACCATCCATTCAACCGCCACCAAGCAAGGCTTGCTTCACAATTACAGTACGATCGATCAAGCCCGGCTTCCTTCAAAAAGAGTTTGTCTGTCAAATGAAATTGAAAGTCCACCTGGAAAGTGAAATTAAAACATAATTTGGCAAATTAAATTGAAATACCAATTGAAAAAGAAATTGAAAGACCAATTGGAAAATTAAATTGAAAGATCAATTGGGCAATAAAATTGAAAGATCAGCTGGCTAAATAAATTAATTTATGAATTTAAAAAAAAATTTAATTGACCCCTATAACACTCCATACAGACACAATATTCTTTTTAGCCGATAAGGTCCAATAATAATCTTCAAATCACTAACTTACTAATAACTATTTACTTTCCATCATGCTCCTTCCAAAAGAGTGACACATCAGTCACCCAAATAACCTGGTCAATTCTATTCTAAATTA
Source organism: Hiodon tergisus (assembly GCA_025775045.1). Lineage (NCBI taxonomy): Eukaryota > Metazoa > Chordata > Actinopteri > Hiodontiformes > Hiodontidae > Hiodon > Hiodon tergisus. The sequence continues at coordinate 9,026,522 of JAOVYW010000074.1, read as the reverse complement.
AATCAATTATTTGCAGAAAGATAAATTATTACCACGCAGGTTATTTTCCCACA
>JAOVYW010000074.1:9000254-9020565 GCA_025775045.1 Hiodon tergisus | reverse complement strand
TTGTTTAAGGAAACATGTAGGCTATACAAGTTTCTCTGGATAAGGGTGTTACAATCGTATTGTTCATTCGTTATTACTGTTGTTCTGATTTATTGTGTTTTGTTTTGGCAACGCAGGTCCTGCTATGCTAATAAAGCACAATTTGACAGCGAGAGCCTACAATGCCGTTTGTGTTATATATTTAGGCTGCTGACGGTCTTTCACAATCCATAATGTTAAGTTCTATTCACTAACGGCATCTGGTCTGAAACAAGCTCATTGATTGTAAAGCGGAGTGTTACATTGTCTCCATCACAGTAGGTGGCGGTATGCAATTTGTTGGTTGCGAACCAACAAACTCAGTAAAGTACATGCGCGATTCGCGTTATCATAGTGTCGCTGGTGTATGACGTTGTTCACGTAGTGGTATTCAATATAAACTGTAATCTGAGGATTGGAAAATTAAATTTTCTGAGGTAGGGAATCATGGAAATGCTTTAAATGCTTTGAAGACTTTTGCCTTTCGTTAATTGTCGTGAAATATATCAGAGCCATTATGCAGTAATAATCAAGAAAAACATAGCCGGCTATTAAATTGGAAGCTAATAGAAATTCTTTTTTTTATTTTTTAAATACATTTCCTAATCACTGATAAAATTGATGTACTGAAAAATTGGATATGTATGCATTGAGACCCAGTTTGTAGAAAGGCAGAAAATAGTTAAAGTAAAAGTGCACAAATTGCCTTTTTTACATTTTCTACACGTATTGAATTAGCATTAGCTATAAGGTTGCAAACTGTTAAAGACGAGTTATGGTGTATTTTGGCGAGACTAGCAGATTAATTGACCGACTACGACTTTAAGAAATGCTAACGAAAGTTGACTACATAACTAAATCTGCTTGTGCGTTGGTAATTTAAAAAAGTATAGGCTAGCTTCCTCGACTGTATGTTAACGGTTCATATTTCTTGCGTTGTCAGCTATGAACTGGAACAAAGGTGGTCCAAGTGGCAAGCGGGGGTTCGGGTTTGGAGGGTTCAGCCTAGCCACGAGCAAGAAAGAGGACCCCCCTCTTTCACGGCCGTCTCACTCGACGTTCGGTTCAACTGGCTCTACGGGTGGATACGGCAAAAACCAGCAGCTCCCCGCCTTTTATAAGATAGGCACTAAAAGATCTAATTTTGACGAGGAGAACGCGTGAGTTGGACGTTTGTCTCTTTAAATACATTTGATTTATTTTATTTATTTATTTATATATAAATATTATTCTGTTGTACGTTTAGTTTTTAAATTTTTCTTGGGATTTTCATATCTCGTATATAAATAGAATTCGAATGGCTGTTTTCCAGGTATTTTGAAGACGATGAAGAGGAATCAAGCAATGTAGATCTACCCTACATCCCTGCAGAGAACTCCCCTACAAGGCAACAGTTCCAGTCTCATGGCTCTGACAGCGAGGAGGACCCACTTGATGCCTTTATGGCTGAAGTGGAGGTGAATAAAATAAATTAAATATCCTATTTTGATTTGTCCTGCAAAGGAGGTACTGGATGAATTATGTTACAATAGGGGGTTCACAGTAAGTGTATCTGCTCAAGGTCAATATGTATTAAAATATTAATGAAAAGCTGTGAAGTAGTTTCAAAATTAAAATCTGTTTCGTATCAACTAAATAAATCCAGTACCACTTGTTACGATACAGTTAAGCCTAATTTCTTATGTGCGCCCAGGACCAAGCATCAAAAGACTTGAGAAAACTGGAAGACAAGGAGAAAGAGAAGACTGATAAGTACGTTTTTCATGTAACGTAATGTATTTAATGCTTTTTAAGAAAAGGACCTTGTTTAGACATGAAGTGAAATACTCAAATTCTAAAGCTCTCTGTGTATGGCCTTTCTCGATCATGCGCTAGGGTCTCTGTAAGATATTACTAAACATGGTGAGATATCTTTGATTGCAAGAATCATCACTGAGAAAACACAAATGCAGATGACTGTTTTGTTTCCAGTGGACATGTTTTTACTTAGCATTATAAAGCCCTGAGGTAAGTTGGGTTAAACAAGGTAGATTGCTGAGGCTGCACGCAAGTTTTGTGTAATTTAAACTGAATTTCCTTTACAGAATGTATGGGAAATGGTCTCTCCCACCTCTTAAGATTTACCTGTGTTAAATCCTGTTTTCTAGTAGGTTTTTTTGGAAAGCTTGTCCTAGTTCTGTGTTCTGGTTCTAAATGGCATGTAAATCTGCCTTGTATTCTGTTGGCTGCATTCACTAGCTGGATGTTTGTGTTCAGGTCGGGTAGATAGAAAACAAGGGGGTTGTGGTTATTTTGGGTGCTATTGAGTATATGGACAAGTAGCAGGGAAGTTTGTTTTTTTCTTTGCTTGTTTTTCCAGAGGTGTACGTGATGACATTGAAGAGGAAGATGACCAAGTGAGTAAGACTACTGGTGTTTTATGTAGGAGTTAAAATCTGCCATGCTTCCACCTTTGCGGTGGTCCAATTGTCTTCCTAGTTTCCCCCAAAAAACAATATTTCTTAGCACTTGTTTAAGGGTTACCCATCTCTTATTAACTGTGGATTGCAGGTTGATCCCTTTCAGAGCCCAGAAAGACATAAAGGTTAACACAGGTGCAGTCTTCACTCACTGTCACCAGCTATCTTAGCAGTCTGCAAACAACACTCACCTGCTGGAGGAGTAAATGAGCCAGTACCTGGTTACAAAACCTTCTTATTACCAGCTTACCTCTACTATGATACTATCACATTTAAACAGAGCTGTACTTTTATCAAATGTATGTAAATTAGTTCTTCACTTTTGAACACTTGATATTCAATAGTCATGAAGGGTTGAATGTGTTTGAACATTTTAAGTGTTGATCTTGCGTTGTTGGTCTTGTTGATCTTGTTGGTGACCCTTGGCTTTTGATGTTAAATGGTCCACTTCTGATAGGGTACTTTGTTGGTCACCCTAAAATTGATTTTGCTGTATTTTTTTGTAGGAGGCCTATTTCCGGTTCATGGCTGAGAACCCCACGGCTGGACTGACCCAAGAGGAGGAGGAGGACAGTGTGGATTATGACAGTGATGGGAACCCGATTGCTCCCCCCACAAAGAAGATCATTATGCCCCTCCCCCCCATCGACCATTCTGAGGTACAAGATCGTCTCTTCAGATGGACAGAATTCAGACTTCTCACTAAAATTGCTCTTCCATGCTGATGGGCTGTTTCTGATTATTAGATATAAAGTCTTGTGTATACTGTCATTGCTGAGTTCTGTTTGTGTGTTTGTCTTCTTACTTACTTCAGATTGAATATGCCCCGTTTGAGAAGAACTTTTACAATGAACATGAGGAGCTGCACAGCCTAACTCCCATACAGGCGGTAGAGCTCAGACAGAAACTGAACCTGCGGGTAGGTATTTGCATGCTGTGGATGCAGAAATTAATGCTAATGTATTCTGAATGGGGACTGTGATATAAAAAGGAGTACCCTAAATTGACTTATAAAATAGTGTCTGGTCTCTTAAGTTTTTTTTCAAAACCTTTTGTCTCTCCTGGCTAATTTTTCTTCATTTTATGTTTTCGGTAGGTGTCAGGTGCCGCCCCTCCCAAGCCCTCTACCAGCTTTGCTCACTTTGGCTTCGACGAACAACTAATGCACCAGATTCGCAAGTCGGAGTACACGCAGCCCACACCAATCCAGTGCCAGGTAACTATAGCTCTGCCTCATTTCATATCCTATGTCGAGGCACACCACTATCCAGAGGTTCTTTAATTTTCCATTGACACGCAGGCATAGCCTTGCCGCTAAACGCCAGTTGCTTGCTGTCACTACACTGTTCATCTAAACCTAGTCTACTGGCTTCCAGGGATGCAGAGCTTGGTATTTAATGTGGTAGGCTTGATGCAGTGTTAACTTCTCTTGCAGGGAGTTCCAATTGCCCTGAGTGGTCGCGACATGATTGGCATCGCTAAAACTGGTAGCGGAAAAACGGCTGCTTTCATTTGGCCCATGCTGGTGCACATTTTGGACCAGAAGGAGCTTGAGACCGGGGAAGGACCCATTGCCGTTATTGTGTGCCCCACCAGAGAGCTCTGTCAACAGGTCAGACATGGGATAAGAGAGAGGAAGGAGTAAGTGAGATGGTGGTAGAGTAGAAAGCAGTGAGAAGAATCATTAGGCAGTTCCTTATTTTCTGTCCTGCCTGCATGGGTGTTCCTGCACTTAGTTCAAAACACTCCGTTGTGGTAAGTGATTTGCACCTCAGAGAGAGATGCTTTGATTGTTCTAAATAGATGTTACTTAAGATCATTCACTTACTCATCCAATTTTAAAGTGGATATTGAATGGATGGAAAGACTGAATAACCTAAATCAGCTACTGTTTCTGTGCAACTATATATTTTAATGGTATGTCCTATGCTTCATTTAAAAAAAAGTTTTCATCTCACTGATACCCACTTAACCGTATCAATGTACAAAAAGTTTTTTTAGGTACAAGGCATTAGAATGTCATTTTAAAGGCATTATAAATTTAGTCTATATTGAATGACTTCTGTTCAAAGGGATGTAGTGAAATGATAGCGATCTGTGTTTTGTTCTGTCCAGATCCACGCGGAGTGCAAGCGCTTTGGGAAGGCCTACAACCTACGGTCCGTGGCCGTGTACGGTGGGGGCAGCATGTGGGAACAGGCCAAGGCGCTGCAGGATGGTGCGGAGATTGTGGTGTGCACCCCGGTGAGCGCCGACTTCTGAGGTCAAAATGTGTCCCTATGTCACTACCGAATCCTGTAGCTCCTCTTCATGATTCCACTTATGTAAACAGGGCCGTCTGATTGACCACGTGAAGAAAAAGGCCACTTCTCTGCAGAGGGTGACCTACCTGGTCTTTGACGAGGCAGACCGCATGTTTGACATGGGCTTTGGTAGGTGCACCCTTCCACCTGGATGATTGTCAGCCACCGGTGCGATTCGCTTGGGGGGTTTTTTAACGCTGAAACTGTCTAGGACATATCAAAATTGAAAAAAGTGTATTCTGACCCCTGAAGTTTCAGTGCCCTTAGCATCACTTTGGGTCTGGTGAATCCATACCACATTAAAACTAATTTGGCCATTTTAATAATTGTGTTCCTCTGTTTGTTTTCCAGAGTATCAAGTGAGGTCCATAGCAAGTCATGTGCGCCCTGACAGGCAGAGTATGTATCCTTACCCCAGTACATTAATGTGACTGCCTTTTAAATCACTCCTGTCAGTGTGTCTAAAGCCTCGTCTCCGTCGGCAGCGCTCCTCTTCAGTGCTACTTTCCGAAGGAAAATCGAGAGGCTGGCCCGAGACATCCTTGTGGACCCCATCCGTGTGGTGCAGGGAGACATTGGTGAAGTACGACAACACCCCCTCTGCCCTTCTTGCTTGTCTACCCGCTCAAAAGATTCAGTCTTTCCTGTCTCTGTTTCATTCCAGTTTTGCATGATAATGTGACCGTTTTGACACCAGTTGGAATTGGTGCAGGTCATTATGGGCTGCCCATAAACTCATATAATTTCATAAAACAATCTTAATGATAAGTAAATAATACATTTGAAATGCTGAGAAACCTTGGTGTGGGTGCACTATTGGTTACCCCTAGGCCAATGAGGACGTGACACAGCTGGTGGAAGTGCTGCCCAGCGGGTCGGAAAAGTGGGCCTGGCTGACAAGGCGCTTGGTGGAGTTCACCTCCACTGGCTCCGTGCTCATCTTTGTCACCAAGAAGGCCAACTGCGAGGAGCTGGCCAACAACCTGACCCAGGAGGGCCACAGCTTGGGTCTGCTGCATGGGGACATGGACCAGAGCGAGAGGAACAAGGTCATCGCTGACTTCAAGAAGAAAAACCTGCCAGTACTGGTGGCCACCGACGTAGCTGGTGAGAAAGGGGGGAGAAAGTAAGGGAGCAGGGCTGTGTAAAGAGGGCAGAGGCGTACAGGTCTGAATGTCTATCTCTTTGTCATTGCTTTAGTGAATCTTCAAATTACCTACTTTTCTCTTCCTAGCCCGTGGTCTGGACATCCCATCAATTCGCACTGTAGTGAATTACGATGTGGCGCGTGACATTGATACACACACTCACCGAATTGGCCGGACTGGTCGTGCTGGAGAGAAAGGCGTTGCCTACACCCTTCTTACACACAAAGACACAGCGTTTGCTGGGGACCTGGTGCGGAACCTTGAAGGAGCCAATCAAAGTGTTTCAAAGGTTCTGATGGATCTTGCCATGCAGGTAAACGGGAGAAGTCCAATATTGTTGAGTATTACTACTACTCGTTTAATTTCAGACCATTTACAGAATATTTATTAATTCATGAACAAAGCCCGTTTTATTTCCCTGTTAATACTGCGTTGTGTTTGTTTACCCCTGTGCCACACCTGCATCTCTACAGAATGCATGGTTCCGGAAGTCTCGCTTCAAGACAGGCAAAGGGAAGAAACTGAATATTGGTGGTGGAGGCCTGGGCTACAGAGAGAGGCCTGGATTAGGGGCAAACACCTCAGTGAGTACAGCCGATTGGTTGACTTATTCAGGATTCTTTTAAAGCAGAGAAAACACCTTCCAGAAAATGTAATTTGACACATTCTGGATTAAGAGTTCTTGTGTTTTTACCCAGAGGGCTGTAATTAAGCTGTGTTTGCCATCCAGCAGGAGCATAGCGGTGGAGGCAGTGGTATGGCATCACTGAGTAACTATGGGTCTTATAAACCTTCCTCCGGGGCCATGGGGGACCGAATGTCAGCAATGAAGCAGGCCTTCCAGGTAAGCAGGCTAGTCATTCTGGCCCGCATTTTTATTTATTTAATTTCCCAGATTGACTGCCAAATGTTCTCTCTTAATGCCTCCTGTCTATCTTTGTTTCAGGCGCAGTACAAGAATCACTTTGTGGCGGCATCTGGCTTTCCTCCAAAGTTGACAGTTGCCAACTCTAGTAGCTCGACAGGCTGGACCAGTGCTGGTAGCCTCAGCTCTGTGCCGTCAGGAGACCCCCAGGCGGGGGCCCGGTCCCAAACAAGTCCATCTCTGGGCATGCCTACCTCCCTTAGCTCAGGGACTAAAATGGCGGGATTCACCAGTGCCGGGTCTCTGAGCTCCTTGTCCGGAACTGGCCTCACTCAGGCTAAACCCGTCCCAAACCTCCCTTCACCCAGGGATCAGTCTTTTGATCGCCTTCGGGACGGCAGAGATGATCATGACGAGAGCCGTTATCACCACAGTGAGAGGAGTGACAGGCATAGGGCAGAGCGTGATCGCTACAGTGACCGGGATGGTCGTGGCGACCGCTATGATGATCGGGAAAGCTATGTCGGACGTCGTGGGGACAGCAGGAATGAAGAAGGGAACAACAGGGAGGGGAGGGTTGACCGGGATGAATGGAGACGTGACCAAGAAGGCAGGGGGCATGTGGGGGACAGGGTGGGCGGCAATGGAAGAAGTGAGAAAGGTGAAAGGGTTGAAGGCAGCTTTGCTATTCCAGATCCTCCTAAGCGTAAAAAGAGTCGGTGGGACAATTGAGCACCCACAGATTCCGCTGTAACAAACAATTTTAAAAAGAGCACTCATAAATAGCAGCAGGTGGCCAAAAACAAACGTAAGCTGATGATCTCAAGGCTGTTCCAGTGCACTATGTGAGAACATTGTTAGTGCAGAATATCAAACTGATAGTACTTTGAATCGCTTGTCGTTACTTTTAGCCTGTTGCGGCATAGGTATGTTATTGAATGAGAAATGGAGCGTATTTCTGATGGAAATGTGGGTTCCACAATACACCAAACATTTTTTTTTTCCTGTAGGTCTAGGGAAGTCTCCATTAAATGTCCATACCATTTGTGATATATATATATAAAAAAAAGGTCAGCTTAAAAATGGCATTGTTTTGAATTTGCTGAGATGACAATGGGATTTAAATGTAATTGCAATATTCCCAGGACTAATTTCTGTCTGACTTCAAAAGCAAATTTTAGAAACTATATCAGTAAACGATGTTCTTACAATCCCTGTGAAGATGTTCCCTTTGTGGGGGCATGTTTTTGCAAGAATATTACATGGTTGAGGGCTGGTTACTCGTCTTTTCTATTTTTATACCAGTTTTCATCCCCTGTTAAAGGCGCCATGGCTACAGCATTGCTTATAATGCTGTCCTGTTGGTGCCTAATTGCTCACCTTCTGACAGGTTGCAAGCTTGTTCTTGGGTCACTTTCTCACGTAAATTTCCATGTGTGGGTGTCGGCCTGGTTAAACATCACTTCCACAGATGGATTGCCTCTGACTGAAGTGCTCTAATCCTTAATGCATTACAAGTGATGATTCACGTTGATCTAGGTTTGCATAGTCCTTGCTGTTTTCTGAAGTCTGTTCCCTCTTTAACCCCTCAAATATTGGATTTTGGATTTTGTTTTCTGTTCCTGCACTCAGCTTAATTTTTTTAAATAAAAACGGTGGTTTAGTGACAAGATTCCTTTGTGATTATTTTGGGTAAATGTGTAATTGGATATAACTGTTGTATTTTGACTGATTATTTGCGAGATTTCTTTTAGGATCTGGGTGGCAATGATTAAATGATGAAACGGCATGATGATTTGGCTAATTTGTCAGAGGCCTCTGACCGACACAGACCGCTTGTGTTGTCTCTATACTAGGTATCGGAGCTGCAGAGTTGGTGTGTCATTCCAGTCCTGGTCTTGGTTTTTGGAACTGGATGGGAGTAGATAAGACCGGTGGCGTGTAGGGAGGTGAATGCCCTGGTAACATGTCACAGGATGCCTACATGACACCCTCAGTGTATTCAAACTTGAAATGCTGTGCGGCTGTGTGCCATCAATGAAATTCTTAGTTTCCAGACTTCCGGACTTCTCAGCGCAGACATGGAGAAGTTACACAAAAGGAATAAAATAAATGGGGAGGATAAAAATTACATATAAAATATATGAGGAGAGTAAAATATACAAAAAGACATTTAAAAATAAAGTATAAATAGTTGTAGGAAGAGGTATTGCAAGGAGGTTAATGGTTATCAGGAGGGTTGGGGCGGTCAACAGATCAACAGTGTAATTGCTAGGGGTAAAAAGCTGTCCCGGAACCTGTCTGTTTTCGACTGGATGATTCTGAAGCGTTTGACCTATGGTAACGGGGCAAACCGATTGTGGCTGGGGTGGAGAGGCTCCTTGATGATACGGAAAGCCTTCTTACATCGTTGGGTGTAGAGGTGTAGAGTCTGGCTACTTTAATGAGGGTGTTGGTGTGGTGAGACCAGGTCAGGTCCTTTCTGATGTTGACCAAGAGGATCGTGAAGCTGCTGACTCTCTGCTACGGTGCCGCAATGTTGGGGGTCTTTTGTTCTGTTGAATCAGCTCCTGTGTTCTGTTGACGTTTAGCTGGAGGTTGTTGTCCTGACACCATGCTGTCTGGGCTCCACCTGCCTGTAGGCCGTCTCCTCGTTTTCAGTGATCTGGCCAATAACGGTGGTATTGTAAGCATACTTAATGATGGAGTTGGAGCTCTGTGGTCACACAGTCGTGCGTGAACAGGGAGTACAGAAGGGGACTGAGCATGCAGCCCCGGGGGACTCCAGTTCTAAGAGTCTGTGTGGACAAGGTGGTTTTGTCCATCCTCACTGTCTGAGGTCTGTCTGATAGGAAGTCCAGGATGCAGCTGCAGAGGGCAGTGTTAAGGCCCAGATCCCTGAGCTTGGGGGGCACAATGATAATGAATGCTGAACTGTAATCAATGAACAGCATTCTCACATATGTCTCTCTCTTGTCCAGATGGGAGAGGGCGATGGCATTGTCTGTAGACCTATTGTCTGTAGGCATACTGGACCGGGTCTAGTGTTACAGACAGGGAGGCGGTGATGGCGCTCTGACTAACTGCTCAAAGCACTTCATGATGAGGGACGTTAGTGCTATAGGGCAGTAGTCATTCAGGCAGAGAACCCGGGGTTTTCTTTCTGGGGCAGGGTCTATGGTGGTCTTTTTAAAAACGGGTGGGGACTACAGACTAAAGGAGAGAGAGATTGAAGACATCAGTGACATCTGCCAGCTGGTCTGCACATACCTTGAGTGCATGGCCAGGGATATTGACCGTTCCAGTGGCTTGTGTGTCTTTGTTTTTGAGAGATTTACATACATCTGCCTTGGAAAATTCCAGTGGGCAGATGTCCTGGTCTGTGTGTATTTCCAAGCCTGGGATGTACTCAGTGTGCGTAGAAGTCTTATAGTTAATCTATGAGAGACGCAGACCTTGACCCGGCATTGCTGGTTTTCCCTTTGTAGTGTGTAATTGTTCTTAATCCACTCCACATCTTTCTATTTTTGGAGCCGTTTTAAAGTGATTCAACTTTGTCCCTGTATTGGCTCTTAGCTGTTTTAATTGCCTTCCTGAGTTTGTATTTGGATGTTTTGCAGTCATCCAAGTTGTAGGCTGTTGTAGGCTGTAGTTCAAGCTTTAAGCCTGCCGTGGATTGCACCTTTTCTGATTTGGGAATGCTCGTACAGTAAATTTCGGAGCTATGTCAATGCACTTGCTGATGCATGCACTCCCGCTTCTGTGTATTTGTCAATGTTGTTGTTTGCGTAGTCTTCACATCTGAGCACCAAAAGTTGTTAACCATGAAGCAGACACCTCTTCTCTGCTTTTTCCCCCCCGACTTCATTGTTCTGTCCCTCCGGTGAATGGAGAGTCCTTGGCCTGAATGGAGGGGACCAGCCAAGCTTCCGTGAAGACCAGTACATTACATTTCTTAATGTCCCTTTGAAAGGACGGCTAACTCCTAATTTCGCTGTAAGAAAAAGTGTGTGTGTGTGTAAAAATGAAAAAGAAACCAAAAACTCTCCAGACAAGACTGACGTGTAACTGAAATCCTTCTGTGGGTTGTGAACTCGGACCCGCTCACCAGCCTTCGTGTGTAGTTTGCTTGCTTCTGTCTTCCTGCATGTTCTAGCTCACCGGAGGCAGACTTGTGCACCTCAAGCAGCCATTCCTACAGGCTCCAGGGGACTTCTGAAGGGCAGCTTGATCCTCCCGGCCGAACAATGAAGCTGCCGGTGCTTGCCTGGTCGACTTGTGTATTGAGGTTGTGGTGCATGGTTAAGACTATGGTCATATGTTGCGCTGATGCTACATAGACAGAATGGCTAACTCCTTGGAAAGTGACTTTGAAACTGCCAGCCAAGGCAGTTTTTCTCTGGCCCAGTGTCTTACAGACCACAACAAACACCTTGGCCTCAAAATTCCACATCCTCCTGGGGTCGCAACAACTGCAGTGGCACCCCATGTACTGCCAGCAGGTAAAATATTGCTCAGATGACGCAGTGTGTACGCACCACACAAAATATAAATGGGCCCGCAAGTGGACAACAGCTCTCGCTTCATCACATTGTAGTTTCACTCTGCAATGGAGACGGTGGCTTTACTACGCCACCACTCTCTCCCCCCCGACCTCCTCCGATTCTTCCTCTCAAGATTCATTGAAGACTTCCTGCTCTTAAACAAGACAAGGCTATGTCAAATCAGTTGTTAACTGTACAAGTATTAGGGTCCCAGTTGTGTTGGCTCGGATTTGCTAATGACGTTTTATTAATGTGCAGAACACTATAGAACTGTTTATTGGTGCTATCATTATGGAGTTCTTAAGAGGTCTTGTATTGTGCTGTGTGAGTTCCTGCGGCTCCGGTAAACCGAACCAGTGCAGAAAAATTAAATATTTGCATGGGGAAACAGGGCTTGCATCTCTGAAGCATCAGACAGGAAAAGGTGCGGTGGAATGCGGTTTACTCTGCAGATCAAGAGAGAGATGCCAGCCTTTGAACCGTCGGACTGTTTGAGCATTGGCTCAAAGTGGGTTCAAAAACAACAGAGAGCCATCAGGGGCAGCGCCTCTCCTTCAGATGTGGTTTGGACTGGGACACCACACCAAGAGAAAAGGACACTCCAGCACTTATTAGTGGAAAGTTTCAGTTTTGAGGAATGGCGAGAACACAGGTTTCCGAAAATCTGTCGGTGAGAAAGGATGCGTCGATGGCACTTCCTGCATTGAACAAATTTAATTCTAGTCTTAATACCGGTTTCATCAAACTTACTTTTTTTTGGACAGGCTACCTGATGGAGTCTGCTGTTTGGAGGATTAGATCTAGCAGAGTGGTGTAAGGGTACATTTCTTTTGCCCGGACTCTGCTATGACGCTAGCTGTATTTGCTGAAGCATGTCATGCTTTGGCCGTGAGGTGGTCAGACATGCCCGCCGCCTTTAGCCACATGTTTGTCACTGATTTGTATGCCTTTTCGACCCTGGACTCCAGCCTGTTTGTTTTAAGGCTGAAAGGATCAGACAGGAAATACCAGCCAAAAAGAGGAGAAGAATCACTCTGAGATGGCCGGGGAAAAGCCGTGTGTGGATGGGGGATTTCTGGTTCAGTGCCGACCCCCATCTCAACAACACAGGTTGGAGAAAGTGGTGTAAATTTGTGCGGGTAAGCAATTTCGCAATTAGATTTTTGAGTTTAGAAAGAAAATCATTAGATGAGGTATTCCACAAATGCATCACAGTCTTGTTTATGTAAAGCGCTTGTTTATGATAAATATGATGCAATTCACAAACTTTGCATACAATGGAAATAATAATACTGTGGTTGCAGCCGTGAGCTCTTTGCAGTAGCTTCCTTAATAGATTAATTTAAACTTTAAATTGTTTTTTTTTGTTTTTTTTAAAACCCTGCACACAATGTTTTATTTAAAGGCAAACCTTAAGCAAGCAAAGAGCACATTTAAAATGCATACAAAGACAAAAATATGACAAAGCTGAATATGTGCTTGGTATAAATGGGGAGATCCTGAAAAAAATAAGTATAACCTATGTTTTCTTGTTTAATGTTTTTACTTTTAATTTGTAGTATCTTTCAATGCCAAACAGCAGAGGGATGAGCTGTGTGTGTTATTAGCCACAGTGTTGCGAGGATTTAATCAGCCTTTCACAAACAAGGCCTTTATTTCCACCCTACTTTCTGGGATAGTAACCTTTTCACGGATATCCCTGATTTGTGAAATGAATGTACAATTTGCGAACATGCATAGCCAGAGTGCCTGTAAAAGCTGAGCGTGGCACCTCTGGCAAACAAAGCCAGGGGGGGGGCGCGAGTTACCGAACAATGACTCCTCATTGGTGTGAAAGTTGTGTGAGTCAATGTTTATCTAGGCTCACTGTATAAAATACTGTAAGTCTAGACACCATAAGAGCTGCCGTATCAGAATATATTGTCGGTAGATGCAGTGTGGCGATAGACTCCAAAGTTCCCCACTTCTGATTTTTGAGGCAAAGTGGTGGACTCCAAAGGTCCATTCTTGAGTACATTCTTGAGACAATGGGGGTGTCAGGGGCCTGGGTGATATGGCAGAGATGCCACCGTTATGTTGCCAGCCTCTACCAAGGTGGCACTGCCTGAGGGCGGTGTTGGGTTAACTGTGAATAGAGTTAGAATGCTTACCAGGAAAAATGACATGATATAAGATTCCTGTGTTCCAGGTAAACCCACAGGATTTATGGGATGAACTGCTGGCTAGGATCAATTTTTAAAATTATTTTGTTGTAGCAAGGGTCTTACTAATGGGGATAAGTGGTAGTGGTAACTCTAGCCTACACAATTGGTCAGATATACAGACATGTAAAAATAGGGTGCATGGTGGTGGAAAGTCAGGCCTTTTGGAAACGATCTAAAGGAAATTGTATGAAATTTCGTATAAAAGTTTACATTGTAATTTGACAGGGGTGAGTTATAAAATGGTTTTCAGAAATTTTCTGATTTGTGCTTTACTGCATTAAAACATTTTCTCGGTGCCTTCAATCTTGCACTAATTGGACCACTTAATCAGGTTTAAAGGATTTAGTACTTTTCAAGACTAATTTTTCATATTGATTATTACAATTATTATTATAATACATTTGTCTTCATTGATTTGATAAATATATGTGATTCCTTGACTAATTGACTGAAATGGTTGGGGTGGAAAGTTTGTTTAGGGAAAGCTTTATATTTTAAAATTGATCTTGTATAAGAACTGGGTGCAGATTTGAGTGTCTTCTATTTCCCTCTGTCCCTGTAATCCCAAGGCCACTGAGACTCTTTCTGTGTGACCCTTCACCAGCGCTGCAGATGTTTACCTCCCATTTAGCCTGGAGACGAGAACCGGGATAGGGAAAAAGGAGGCCACCTTTTTGGGAGGCAGATCATGCATATGGGAATATGTATTAAGCAATCGTTAGAAGAAAAACCCTTTTTTGAAGGTCTCCAGTGCTCTGGGAAACCTTCTGTCTGGCAGGTATGGTAGTTTCAATGAGGCTTCAGTGAGAATGGCGTGCGGTGTGTTGGTCAGATTCACAAGATGGTCTCAGACTCCTTGACAGACACAGAGCAGCAGGGCTCCTTTTCAGCTGAGCAGTGATGAATAGCATCCTCACCTCTTCCCCTTTCTATAGTCCTGGGCCAGCTAGAGAGCACGCCTGACCTGCTCATTGCCAGCTCCTGTAGTGTAGGTGGAGGCAAGGAGATTTCAGCGCCACATGGCACGTACCCTGGTAGGTTAACCAGAGGTTGCACGGGGGGCAGACGTTGCCTTCCTCCAGTGAGCGGCAGGCCCTTGGTGGCCACAATGCTTAGACTAACACTGTTTGTGGCATGGGAGACCATACCACCGTAGTAACAGCTCCCACCACTGCTCGTCACTCTAGCCTTCTGCTTAAGATCCAGGGCTAGACTGCGCCGCAGCCAAGCCTTCTTCACTTCTGCCTGCACCTACAGTACACACACAGGAACATTAGGTACACACAGATATGAAGATCCTATGCATGTAGGCAGAAGCAGAACATAGATCAGTTAAATATCTTCCCTAAGGGGATTCATTTCTAGGTTGCATATTTGTATCAATTATCGGGATAAATCCGCTCAAGATACTCGGGGCCAAATGTGCTTAGAAAATATGTCAATTGAGCCAGAATTCACTGCCATTTATAGGAAGACTGAAACACAGCCACTTTCTTTCGCTGTCATATCATCAATCTGCCTCTCACGTTCATTGTTATAGCCCAATAAGCTGAACTATACCAGGCCGCAGCATGACTCTGGTATGCTACTGCAAACAAGATAAAATAGGGGTGAAATCCATATAGATCCATATGTACTCTGCACTATTGTTATTGTTTTTACGTAAATTTTAAATGTATGTTATTCTTGTTTTGTCTTGTTTGTTTTTTTACATAAATAGTCAAATGCTCTGTGTAAGTACATTGAGAGCAACAAATCACCAGAGATAAATGGGTACTCGTACACGGCCAATAAAGCTGATTCTGATTCTAAAAGTTCCAGAAAGCAACAAGGTTGCCTTCCCCTGACATAAGTTCATACTGACACCTTGTTAGTGCACAGAAACACATAAATTCTATATGAGCATTTAAAAGGAGATACACAGTGAATATAAACCAAATGTCTGCACACATGCGAATAAAAACGCACACTCACCTCCCCGTTGCAGAAGCAGTAGATGAAAGCCACAAAGAACCCCTGGTATAATGAAATTCAGATATAAAGACTTGGTTGTTTACATAGCATATCTACATATCTTGGGCCTTAAGACACTAACGGTTTCACATAAACTTTTAGCTTCTGTTATTGTAGACGAGTCTAACCTGTGAGGAGTTGAAGAACATCTCATAGTGCATCTGCACTTGCCACAGAATCCCAGTAACCTCTGTGTACGGCAGGGCCATGAACACCATGTAGTGCACCCCAAACAGTGGCATTAGCACCAGTGTGGATTTTAGTAGCCTCCTGCAGACACCGGAAACCAAGTTGCACAGGGAATAATTCTCTCTAATGTTCACGTTATGCCTGTGTATATTGCATACAACACATAGACCGTGCTGTGGAAATGTGGGCTGGTGGGTTGTGTTCAGGTTCTGTAGGGATTAGTGTGAAAGGCACTAACCTGTACTGCTGCCGTGGGTCCAACTTCCCTGTGTTGGTCTCCCACAATTTGGAGGCCAGTACCCTTACAATGTTGAGGAAAAGGAAGAAGTTCACCTAGGGGAGGAGGACACAACATGTGTACATTGTGTGGGTTCTATATAGAAGTAGGGGACACCATGCTTTAATCACACTCTACCTTGTAAAGTGAATTAGAAAATGATAATAAAAATAAGAAACCTTTTGGGTAAAAATGAATATATACAATATGATTAATTATGAATTATTCAGGAATAGGCTTTAAATCCGTCAAAATGAAAAAAGCAGTAATTGTTACATTTTGTAATACACACTGACTGGCCACATTATTAGGTACACCCCCAATTCAATTAAATAGACTAAAGATTATGCTATTTAAAACTTATGAAGGTACCAAAGGTGTATTGTGGATGGTCCACCACCCAAAAAACATCCAGCCAATGGCGGTCCTGTGGTTGGAAACAGCGACTTCTGCAGGGTGACCGATGGTTTACTGTCAATTAAATAACAACGGAGTACATCTGGTTGAGCAAAACGGGAGGATCCCAACACAACTCATCATACCTCATTACCAATAAGGTAAGGCAGCCAAAGATATATCTGTAAGTGAACCACATGAAACTGCAGTTGCAGTGGGCTATGGAGGTGGAGACAACTGAGGAGTGAAAAACGTTTTTCTGGTCTGATGAATACCAGTTCCTGTTGTTTCAGGCTGAGGGGAGGACAAGGATATTGTGAAAACCACATGAGTCCACGAGTCCATCCTGCTAGGTGTCAGCAGTGGAGGCTGGTCGAGGCGGTGTGATGCTTTAGGGTGTGTTTTGTGGCACTCATTAGGTCCCTTGTAATGATTGGAACATTTGAATGCCACAGGATATCTTAAAGTGTTGCCGATCAGCTGCGTTCCTTCATAGCAGCAGCCTAACCAGCTGTGAATGAGTTCTTCCAGCAGGATAATACACCATGCCACAAGGCTAGGATTTTCTATGAATGGTTCTGGGATTACAACAGAGAATTCAACTTACTGCAGAGGTCTATCCAGTCACCAAATCTCAATCCAGTCAAGCATCTGTGGGATAAAATCGAACGAGCTATTCAGAGTAGAGATCCCTCACCATCCAATTTGTGACAACTATGGGGTGCAAATGAGTCACAAAGGCTGGCTGACTCCATGACCCAACAAATACAATTAGGGCAAAAGGGGGACCAATGGGCTATTAGGTAGGTGTTCCTTATAATGTGGCCACTTAGTGTATGCAATATATTTTTTATACATATATTTAAGTTATACATACTTTGCGTATATTAGAATCTCATGTTTTAATAATTCAAAAGAAGCAGTTAAATTAAAGTGAGCTCCAGTGAACCAGTTCTATATTTGGATCTGAGTAGACCAGCATTGTATGTTTTAATTGTATGAATTAAAACAGTCAAGAACAAATATGCTAAGAGTCATAAAGACATGTAATGTAATGTAATGTAACATGTAACAATAAAGTTATAGTGATGAAGTGCAGATTGACAATAATTCTATATACCGTAAGTATGACAAAAAGTGCAGTAAATTAACAGCAGTCTGTGCATTGTGTTCAGTAGAGAATGACCAGTATAGTACAATATATTACAAACATTCTAACTACTGGTCATTCTCTACTGAACACAATGCACAGACTGCTGTTAATTTACTGCACTTTTTGTCATACTTACGGTATATAGAATTATTGTCAATCTGCATTCATCACTTAAACACCTGCACTAATGATGGCACCTTGTACTACTTTTTGCTTTTTCTGGGTCAGATGCTAACTATATTTCGTTTTCATGGTTTCATACTGTGCAATGAGAATAAAGTTGAATCTGAATCTGAATCCGAATCTTAATCTTAATACTGAGACATAGAATGGGGTCGAATCAAAACTTTGACATCCTGCTAGTCATATTTAATAAAATAGTGTTGAATAGCATCATCTTTTTCTGAGGATCGTATTTATTCTTCTAATTATAAAAAAGGCTGTTAAAAACAGTTATTTAAATCGAGTAAATATGATTTGTTGCCAGCCGTAGACTAAGATTTGATCCTTACAACAATGGCAGCCAAGATTGGTACTTGATAGATCCATTTCAGATTCCCGGCACTGACATCCCAGCATCTGTAGACAAATAGGTTACACTGTGAATGAGTGTTTGTGCGTGTTCTGAGCAGAGTGTGTGAGGTCAATGCTATTGAAGGATCTGCTATGAAAATAATGTTCAGTTTGATGAAAACTGAGAGTCACTTTTAGATAACCATGACTTACTGGGTGTCAGCAAGAGATGCTCGGACACTGACCCAAATGGATACAAACACTGCGGGGACACCTAAATTGGCAAGAGAAAACGAAAGTGTGAAAGGTAAAGTAGAACTCAGTTAAACTCAGATACCCATCCACACTAAACCTCAGCAACGGCCTCCATTTTTCTACTTTTTTGCCTATAGTTTCTGTTTTGCTCTGTTCTCATTATGCTCATTATACTTGGCTGCACTGACCTAGTTTACCTCCATTGTTTTTCCTCATTTTTTTGTTTATCATATGTCAGGTGGGGGAGATGTGAGCCTTTCACCTACCCCAGCCAATGATAATCAGTGCCCACAGATAGTTCTTGTCTGACAGGAAAGCCATGAATATGAGGCTGTGTAGGTATAGCCCCTCCACGAGAATCCAGTAGTGGTTGGTGGCCAGAAAGTACAGGAAGAGGGTTACGGCCACTTTACAGCCCACCTGTTAACCAGAGATGATACAGCTATCATAGAATGAACTGTCATGTCAGGGCGGGACCAGCACAAGCATTTCACCCAATCAGTAGCAATAGAAAATATACTTATTTTCATCGTTGGAGTCTTGGAGACAGTAGACAATCAAACAACATATAGCATTGAAAACCCCCAAGTGACAAGGCTTCTAGGGGACACCAAAGTAAGGCCTGCATACAAATGTTGAGACCATTTGGGGCCTGTGTCCCACGCTGTCTTCCTCAGGTTTGCCCTCCTCAGAGACTGTGTACAGCACAGCATCCTTCACAAAGATGCTAACAGCACGACACACAAAGGAAGTAAAGAGGTGGATGTGAATGTAATTACGAGTGCAGTGGAGTCGTCTGTGGGAGAGAGAGAGGACAAATATAAATTTTTCAATTTTGCACAAATATAAAGGTATCAATTCATTCTTCCAGTCATGTGTTTAGAAATGTATTACTATTTTGTTCAACATTTAGAGTTCATGGCCACAGGTAGATAATTTACTGTTGCCAACTAGAATGGTCATCTGAAGCACTGTAAGAAATCGACTTGGGAGAGAGCAGGGCATCGAGGTGCATTATTGGGTAGGGCATTTAAAAAAAGTCTTCATTATATAAAATAGTATACTAGGACAGGGGTGAGGAGTGCAGTTTGTCTGTGGAACTGGACAATAACAACTGAAATGTGTCCTCTGCCGTCGGTCTGACTGGCTTTTTTTGTAACTTTACCCTTACCACTGATATCTGTTGCATAGTAGTTTAAGCAACATATTAAACAATTGTGTTTTCACTCGCACCTGCGTAATGCGCCTTGGCCAGAACCTAGTGTCAGCGTTAAGGCGTCAAGCTATGATTACCAAAATTGAGTATTTAATGGATATTTTTTTTAATCGAACATGAATTTCACAACAGATGGCGGTACATTCAAACTTTCAGATTTCAAGCATTTAATTGTGATCTTGTGTATGCATTTATGGGCCAACTCACTTAACTCGCGATGTAACTTGTTTAAAAATGCATATATCATGGTCTGACTGAGGTTTTGTTGTTTTCATTACCCCAAATCAATTCTTTATTTCAATCGAATATTTAGTTTAAGCACTCTATGGCTTGGACAAAATCCAAACTCTGGCAACCCACTAATCACACCTCATATAACTGTATTCAATAGTGTTCTCCTTTTATGAGTACAAAAAGGAAAATACAGATATTCAAAGCATGAAACATTTTTGACTTGGTCCCAGGATATATTTATTAATTTGTTACTAGTGTTTCACTCTCATTTGCAATCAATGACATCTTCTATCGTCTTGCTATTATGTAACACTATGTATTGTGGTTGCATTGGAAATTAATTAAGGCATACATCAAAGTATTAATAGCTCAGGGGACCTTCTTTGCAGGCTTAAGTTTAATGTTATGATTAGTTTAATGTTATACAACCTTTGTGTGTCCATGTTGACTTACCTCACTATTGTATATTGTAGAAATCCTGGGAATATTTTTCATGTGATTTTTTAATTAATCTGATTATATTG
>JAOVYW010000074.1:8957289-8988430 GCA_025775045.1 Hiodon tergisus | reverse complement strand
CCAATATTAGGCTTTTATTACCATTTACACTTAAATATTACCATGCTTGCAACACGAAGCATCCATCAGTCAGCTGCAGTGAACCTAAATGCAGTCTACATCATTTGGTGCAACTTAGAGGCGAGCCTTTAACTGTGAGAGCTGGGAGTGGAAGGGTGCAGGGTGTGTGTCTGGAATTCGGGGAGTGAACACTCACCACTTTGCAAGGGTAAGTGCTGTAACCGGGTAGCCACTGAGGTAATGTGTCTGCAGAGCACAGTTGGGTCTCCAGCCACTGGATGCTGAAGGTCTTGTTTTCCGGGGGGTGGTCGGAGTCGCCAGCCAGAACGGCCAGCTTTTCCAGGCATTGGCCCACCCCCAGACGTCGGCCACACGCCAACTCACGCAGTGCCCCCACATAGCGCCGAGCTGCTTCGCGACTCAACACGAACCCCGTTTCGCCTTTTGTGTGATCCCACTGGGCAAACCCCGGGGATCGCCAGCCCATGTAGATGGGGCGGTCAGGCTGGAGCCCAGACAACAGCAGCCGCAAGTTGTCCACCATGACATAGGTGGTGTCGTCAGCTTTCAGGAGCCAGTCGGTCTGCTGGAGGTACCTGGCACAGACAAATCAACCAGTTCATTTCACATAACAAACTCACCCATTCCAACAGAACAGAGTACAGCAATAGACAGTCGTTACATAATATGAGATGTTACATACGTTGTCAGTCAATTGCATTGCTCTGATAAATAGGTGTCCTGGACTGGAATATGGTTCTATTGGCATTCTGTGATATAACATTCAGCTTTCACAAATAAATGCAAGCATGCACTCATAAAATGCCTTGAATAGGACAAGGAGGATAAAATACCAATTACTTTTCCACTGCAGGGCCAATCCATCTAATTTTGGGGGGATGGCTGACTTGATCAACAATATCACTATTAATTTGAGAGCAACATTGAAACGACTTGTGTTTTTCTTAATGGCGTTTGTTGTTGATGATATGACGCTAATTGATGATTATACACAGAAGCCATTTTGTCTAGCCGTTTACACGGCAATGGAAAACAACCAAGAATCAACAAGGCCATGAATACGCTCAACTCTACCCGGCACAGGTCAGGTAGCAGAATTCAGGCATTGGTCATTGTTAAGAGTATCAGCTGAGCAACTTTAACACAGAATAAAACCAAGATTACCGGTCGTCCAATGTGGTAAAAACAGCCCTGGTTTTGTGGGAAAGGTCTCTCCGTCCCTTGGAGGCCCTGAGCAGATGCAGTGTCCCAGGGAAGTCAGGGTCAGGGGCAGAGCTCACAAAGAGCAGTGTGTCGCAGTGGCGCCCCCAGGTGTTGTGTACGTGTATGGCTCTGGACCACAGAGTCCCCGGGGAGGTCATCACCCAGCATTGCAGCCGCACGGAAGAGGGGTTGATCACTGTGGTGGCGGGTACATGGTGAACCGAGAAAAAAATTAGAACGAAAGAGGGGCGAAAATTGGGATTAACAGAAGAGAATGTCTGTGCACATGCATAGGGGCCCTAATATAGCTATACAATTTTAGGTGACTCAATACAGGTGACGTAGCCAGGTTTTCAGCAATTATCGCTTTCCCTAAATTGAAAAGCCCAGTAGTTTTTTGTAGCACGCTGTAGGATATGCATAGGCCAGAAGTTGCTTACCTGCCAGAGTGTTGCTCCAAGGAAACCGGGGAAGACGCAGCTGGTTATAAAGGTGCTCCCGGACAAGACTGATGCCCATGTAGGTGAGGCAGAAGCCCAGCACAAAGCCAATGCAGAATAACATGCTCGAAAGCCAGGAGTGTGCAGCCATCTTCATCTGCACGTGAACCGGCACATGCACTGAGCACACCACCCTCCACAACACAGCATGTGCCGAAAACAATGATGTGTATGTGAACAAATCCTCACCTGCATATGACACCTAGCATCGAAGTTGTTGCAGGGGATCTTTACTTGGTTTGCATACCCACACATCAAACTCACTGGGAAATGGACAAAGAAGCTTCATTGTTCCTTCTTCACCCCACACAATCATTCAAATAAATTATATAAATCTGCTTGGCAAGCCAACTATGACAAGAAATTGCTCGTCAGCCAGGAGAAGCCCTTCACACTGTGAAATTTTTTCACATTTGTATTTCTTAAACGTGTTAACTGTCCGGAATTAAGAACGGCCTGACTTGATGAGATATTTAAATTCTACCACAGTCCAAAAGTAAAAAGCGAGAGAATGCATTCAAAGGTTCCAATTAATTCCATGGTTCAATGAGGCCTCCTGGAGTAATGTACGCCTAGCTCTTGGAGTGACCACTTCAGGAAAGGGTAACAATGGATTATTTTCTCCATAAGTACACTGTCTGCCTCAACAACTCTTCCTCAGAATGTCATGAAGCGCAATTGTGAAAACCAAAGTTTGTGCTTGTTTTGTTGGGAAGGGTCCCTCAAACTTAGTTTAGTATAGAGCGTGCTATTAGTTTAACACGACAGGAAATCAAACGTATGCTATAGTTAATAATGAATAACATCATTTGAACTACATAACCAGGACCGAGAAATGAAAACAATGAAAGATAAGGACGGAAATTAAAATGATCATACTTGCATAACGTTTGAGTAATCGCATGAATTATTATTATTATTAATTATATTATGAAAAAATATATAATTGCAGTATTACATCATTTGCATCTTTGTTGGACAGATTTTGTTCCAATGACAATAGCCCGAACATACCAGAAATCGTCATACCATTCAATATAACAAAATACCAAAACGAGCTAGATTGAATAAAACAAAGCACTGCTCAAATCAATGGTGACGTTGGCAATTTTGAATTTGCAAGTGATTTAATCATTTAAAAAGAAAAAACGTTATTGAACAAATTGTAAAGTAGCTGTAACCCACTACGGCCCCCTACCTGGATAAGAAATTCTGTCTTTCACAAAAATTCAGCAGCCGTTGTTTTAGTTCGAAATGAGTTAGCATAACTTCGCCATAATAAATAATGAATGAATCCAGGGGAAGTTATATATGAACAATGACCAACGCCCTCTTAGTGTAAAGCTAATGTCTAGTAAACATATTTGTATTTATGTGTCAAGTAGGAGGGGAAGTTGTACCGCAGTCGAAAAATATTTGTTATGTTACCTTAAGCAACATGCGGTAAAGGAAATACTTCAGCCACTTATTCGTCAGGTAATTGGCTTTGTGGTTATCGATTATGTCCCGTCCTGGGTGTATCCTTGCCTTGCGCCCAATGCCGGCTCCGGCGTCCCCCGCGACCCTGACCAGGATAAGCCGATGATATGATTTCAAATGAAATGTATAGTTTACTGACAATAAGACGTAGATGCAGCCCGTTTAAAAGTAGAGTAACAGAGTATTCCGAATATGATCGTGAATATTCAGTGTTTTAAAATATCCAGTGGATTATTATTGGAAATGAGGTTTTTGCACCTTTTTTGATACTTGCATTGGAGGCACACTCATGTATGAGATTTCCTGCAAAGAATACTAGGTTAATGCCTTTGTTTACGAAGTGCAGGTGGTTGAGTGTCACGGGATTCTCTCTAATCGTTGTGCTATTTCGTAACGTTTTACGTTTGCCACTTTAAAAACTTGGTGTCCATTGTAAGAACATGTACAAAAACGTATGCACCGTAGACTTGTAAAACCTAAATGGATTGATTACAAACTAGACTCCACAATTCCAAGTACCACCACGAGTTGAACAGGATCACTCAGTTTGTGCAGTTAAAAAAGGCGCGAGTGTTTTCTATGCTTCCTATTGGTCAGTAGACCGTTTCTCTCACACGGGCTGCATGGTCTGAGTTCTAAGAAGCCTACATTTCCCACATGTTCAGTGTATTTTACTATCTTAATTCGTTCAGTGTAAAGATTTTTGTTTCCTATTACTATTCAATCCAAAAATAAGAAACGCACCGACAACAAGTCAGTGCACTGAAGCGTGTGCGAAACTGGAACAGTTTAATTCGATTTCCAGTATAAAGTGCTATTTTGTGGGCATTTTAAAAAAAAATCATTGTTATATTTTTATTTCGAGAATATAGATCGGTACTTACATGAGTGTTCACTAACGAAACTCCGAAGATGAAATAAAACCTGTCAACATAATCCCATTCCTTGTCCCGTTAATAACTAGCGTTGGAAGCGTTTCCCCTGCTGTCAGGGGTGAGTAGTACCAACCTCTGAATCACTGAGAAAACGTTTCATCGAAGAAGCTCAATTGCAGCAGTTTGGGAAACTGCATTTACAGAGAATGCTAACAGGCATTGAGACTGGATTATAAAATAGTAAGACACACTTTGGTTGCTGTAATGACAACAGAAGGTAGCTTTATTGCAGTTTGAAACAACATATTTTTTTTCTGGAGACTTATTTAATCACATAAGATTTAAATAAAGATAATTAAAAGTGACTATGAACAAATCAATCAAAATTATAATTACTCCGAATATCTGAGCAATTCTGACGATAACTGCAGACACATTGAACCTAAGTGTAATCTATTCTCAGTCATGCAGTAAAACATCCAAAATAATAATTTTTTCATTCACACTGTCATCTTGCACAGACACCTAATTATAAGTTGGGTAACGAGAATGTGGGTTATCACAGAGACGCAACAGACACTCGGGCAGGGAGCTGGTTAGATGGGCATAGTAGGTATTAAGTGTTGGACAATGGGAAGAAACGGAATCATCGAAAATGCTTTGCCCTGTCGCAATAATGTGTTACTGTCTCTTTAATCTATACCTTACTATCTATGTTCTTACAAAAGTGAAGAAAATGTGTGTGTGGGAGTCACACAGTTTGTGCATGGTGTTCCTAGGCTGTAAGAAACCAAACAGGACACACTGGATGTACACCCTTGCGTGTGTCTAATTACAAAGAAAGTTATTAATTTCCATGTATGTTCTCTAGCTTAACAAGATTGTTACGTGTTCTTACAAATCAGGTAGAATGTGGATCAAGTGGGATTTTCATGACACCCACGGGCTGTGACCACTTCATTATCTATTCATGAGGCCCTGATAATGGGGGTACAATTGGTTGTCAAAAGTCCTTGATGGAATTATATCGTTACTCACCCATATAAATACTGATGTTTAGCAAAGATGTTTTTGGAGAACCTACTCAGACTGCCTGGGTACTTTTCACCATGCTGCATGAAATAAAAATTGATTGAATTCTGCTCCAACTCCAGACTTCACTTTTATTTAATCCTGTTAACTGGAGGAAGAATTGATTTCCGAAATTCCACAACAGTTCCGAATGTCAGGGGAAAGGACAGCCGTTTCTTTATTTGCAATATTTCATCACACAAAGGGAGGGTGTCCTAAAAGATAGATAAGCAGCAGAACAATTTGATACCCTTAACAGTCTCTGTTTGCTCTTCTTTGCGTAGCAACAATGTAGCCACAGAGACAAGACATTTAGGGCTGCAAGGGGCAGAAAGGATTAGAAATGGCCATGTAGACAGAAGGAGGGTCTTGGGCTCTGCTGCTTTGGCGCCCCCTAGCTGGGAGAGAGGGCAGGGCTGGCCTCTGTGCTGATGTTGACCAGACACTCGCTGGATTTGAGGCTGGCTATGGACTTGCAGCTCGGCAAAGAGGCCAATGAGCCACACAAACCGAGCATTGAAGGGGTGTAATCCTTACCTGGGAGAAAAGAAACATAATTTAAAAAGCTATACTGGCTTGCATCCAACAAAACAGGGTTTTTATATTTAAATGCAGTTTAACTTTGCTTTCCTTTTGCAGTTTGCTTGAGCGCGTGCGTGTGCGTTAGTGCACCTGCAGAGCACCAGGCGTCCCCATTCTGCTGCCCATCGGTCTTCTGGGAGTCGGAGTTCAGACTGACTTCAGCGGAGAAATGGTCTAAGCTGTGGAAGCTCCTCCTGTGCCCAGACAGACCCGCAGCAGGGAAGACCCACAGTCAAAAGATAGTGTGTCTTTCTAATGCAACAGACCCTCCAGACATGGGGCTGCCTAAAGCCAACTTATGCGTTCTCTCCCCGTGTTTCATCATTTAATTTTATGCATTGATATTAAAGTCAGAATAAGAGACTTAGCTTAGCAAACCAATATAAGCAAGTACTGCAAATGGAGAGAGGCAGGAGAGGGGAAACAAGTGCGAGGTTGGGCTGAATGTAGAACATTTCCCTTGGCCCCATTTTTGAACCCGGGAGCAGACCTGCGGAAGAGCTTGACGTCCCTCTGGTTGCTGTAGGTCTGGAGCATGGGCCACTGGTTGACCAGGGGAATGGTGAGCTCCTTGCCCAAGTGTCTGGAGTCACAGGGGATCAGGGCCGTGCTGCAATGTACACAGGACAGAAGCATGAACACTCAGTGTGTGTGCGTGCACATGCGTGCGTGCGTGTGCGGGTGGCTCACAGTTGCGCCTGCAGCTCCAGCACAATGCCCTCCAGCTCCTTCTTCTCCTGCTGGCTCTGCTGCTGCAGCTCCTCCAGCCTCATGCTCAGCCGCTTGTTCTCCGTCTCCAAGTTCTTCAGCTGGGACTCCCGCAGGCGTACGAGCTCCTCCAGGTAACCCTAAAGCATGGGCCGGGAAAGAGTAGGAGAGAAGAGTCATGGATAGAGTAGGCGTATTACAGCAGTCTGGCACAGAGCTTTGAGGGAATGAGTGCTATAGAACAGGAGTGGTGGGGGGCGTAGATTGGCATAGCATAGTTTGGCACAATCAGTGGTGGAGGTGTTGGTGGGGGACACTGGATGGTACAGCAAAGGCACAAAGAAGTTGGGGGAATGGGTAAAGGTTCACCTTCTGGGCGTATACAATCTTGAACTTCTGCTCCATCTTGCGGCACTTGTTGCTCCAGCTCTCTTCGTCAGCAACCAGCGGGATGTAAGGGTGCTCTGGAATGCTGTCGTCGCTGGTGCTGCTGTCCAGGCTGCAGCGGTCGTCGTCATCGCTCAGGTTGTCATAACTTCACAGAGGGCAAGAGGAATCTAGCTCACCGCCGTCACGCACGCGCACAAGCAGAACTGCCATTCGTAATGAGCGTGTGGTGATGATGTTCGAGTCCCTCACCTCTGCGTGAACTTCAGGTATGGTGTGTAATCAATCACCGCCCTAGACTTCCCATCTAGGATCTCTCCCTTCAGACAGAAGCTGTGGAGACAAGGGTTCACAACCTTTGAAATAATCGCAATATATATATTCTCAAATTATTCAACCATATGTGACCAAGTGAATTAAACGCTGTTTTGAGGGGGGGCATCTTGCCACCACACAAGGGCATCTTGCGATCTTGATCTTGTGTACTAATTGCAACAACTGCTCCACACTAAAAACTAGCAGGAAACTCCATAAGGATTCAGTTCCGGCCAGGCTGTTCAGCCTAAATAAAGCACCAGGCACTGTGGCTCTTCTACCTGAAGTCTATGGCACTGAGTCCGATTAACATGCCCGTCAGCACAGTGGCCTCCTCCCGCAGCATGATGGCACCGTCATCGTAAAATCGCCTGTGGTGAACCAAAACAAGAATGAATTATCCAATTCGTAACATGGTAAATTATCCAATTTTTTATCATTATTATTGCATAAAAAAGTTGGAGTCTCCAGTTTTCTCATTCCAACTTTGGAATTGCCTCGCTGCAACAAATCCCATCGCCACATGCAGGGAGAGCAAGGACGTAGTATGACTGGTCTCCCCAATCGTATAACCTTTGAGCCGCCTGTGTCCTTTCCACACTGCAGGCTACACAGCATGCTGGAGAAGTTCAGCACCATCTGTGGGAGACGGTACTGCAAGTCTCAGACACCCACGAAGCTAACTGGGGCATTGGTTAGCGACGAGCCGAGAGAAGTGCAAATTTAATTTGGCAAATTACACGAACTGCTAGCACAAACCAACAGGTTCAGCTGCAAACGACAAACAAACGCATGCAGCACCACGTTGTGCAATGTCACCATCTGCGTGGCAGCAGGACTTAGATACGGCGAGTGCCGACCTGGTTGTCCGTGTGTCCCTCAGGGCCGTGGCAATGTACTCGGACAGACGCTTCTCCATCAGAGCCACCCGGACCCAGGCCCGTCCCTGAAGGAGAGAGCAGCACTTTACGACCCAGGTGCAGCTTGAACCACAATGAATCAACCTTGTGACAATGACAAACTATCTATGAGAAATAGGTAATTAGGTCATATTAGTTACATAAGGTCATTAGTGGGTCTGCCAAGATGCTTGCCTTGGCCCGCGAGGTGCTGATGTTCTCAATGTTCTCAATGCTGGCGATACAGTTGTTTTGCACTTTGTTGCAGGCCAGGCGGACGTAGTCCCAGAAGCTGCGTTGCCCATCATAGCTGAACCAACTGCCTGGACCTGGTTACACACACACACACACACAAGGATGCGTCAGCCCCGTGCCACACGCTGTGCAGGCTTCCCACACCCTGTAGCTAAAACCTTTAAACCGCATACATGCCAGTGCTTGCCTGAAGATGCATGTTGTGCTAGTTGCCAGAGAAAGTCTATATAATTCAGGTCTGCATTTTCAAAAATACACGCAATTACACTTTCGACACTGGGACTCAATGAAAACTTGTTGTGTCCGATTCTTATCCTGTAACACCTCCTGGCTCTCATCCAACATTCCTATGGTCTGTTGTACAACAGCAGTGAGGATCCACCAAGAGACACAGACCCACAGCTTTTACCTGCTGCGTTTCCCTTGAAGCGGTGACCAAGAATGTGCTCGATGATGGCAGCAAAGTTGACAAACTCCTCGGACGAGTCGTCGATTGGCTCTGCCATGTACTTCTCCAGCAGGGTCTTCACAGAGAACCTGCCATGGATGGGGGCGAAAGCGCCGTCAAGGCTCTTGCTTCTCACCTTTACCATAGAGAACTGTAAACTGTGGTTGGGAATACCACCAGAACCATTGGTAATACCGTGGAACTGTTAACCAGGGCATTGCTTCAACTTCAGTAGAAAATGGGGGGTATAAATGGACCCAATAGAAACCACAACTGTTGCCATGGGAAAAGACTAAAAATAAATGCATTTAAAAAGATAATATCAGTTGGGACTTGAACCGTCAACCTTTTGGTTAAAAGCCTATTGTCTTAACCACTAACTCCAACGGCTGCTCTTTACCTGAGGTAGACAGGTCTTTAAAGCACTTACATCACTGCTGATTGCATACATTTTGTGGCTTAAAAATTCTGAACTAATTGAACCAGTGAGGGAATATTTTAGACCTTAAAAAGTGTGCAAACCCCCATAAGCTCCATCACGTAATGAAATGAGACACTGGTGGACCAACGCTGGTGAGAACATGGACACATGTGAACAAGATGTTTGCCGTTACTTTTGGTGAATGTATATGTAGCAGGGAGCCTGGGGACACTGGGAAAACTCCCACCGCTGGGCTGAGTATAAACCCCCCTCACCAGCTTAAAGAGTGCCAGTAGTGCTGGCTGGGGGAGGGGAGGTTGTTACAGGAAAGGTATGTGTGTTTGTAGGGTTTTTGGTCTATTAGAATCGCTTAAAAGAAGTTTAGTTTAGTTCATTTTGCTAAAATGCCAAATAAACGCTGGAAACACTCCCCCTGTGACCCTGTCTTCACCCATTTCCAACCGGGCACACCCTGGCGTGCCACAACATATTACAAGGATGATTTAGGAACAAAGCCATAGCGGAGAGTGATGTCACTGACAACGGTCTTGAGCACAACAATGTCGCCTTCAGCATTTCAATGCGGTTCCCATGACAACAAGACAATCGGTCCTCTGTCCTTCTCAACGGACAGTGTTCACTGTCCTTTTTTTGGGCTAAATGGAACCCATCTCTGGCCTTTATAAGATCGCATCTAGGCACTCAAATGCACCATATTAACGAAAAGACAAGATGTTCTTCGCTTAGCAGTCTGATCCACATCAGGTTCTTGCTGTACTTCTGTTCGGCCAGCACCCTGGCACAAAACAAAATGTAGGTGGTGCACCGCATCTAAAGACTCCAAAACAGGTGATGTGTCTACGCTGCAATCACAATGGGCAACACCAGCATCACTGAGGGTAAGACTGCAATCTTGATGGGCAAAAACTCAATTAAGAGGGGAAAGACTACCATCTTGGTGGGTACGTCCACCATCAGAAGAGGAAAGACTACCATTTCTTTAGGAAAAACCACCTTCAGCCGAGGCAAGACAACCACTTCTCTAGGAAAAGCCGCCTTTCCTAAGCGCAGGACCACCGTCTAGATGGACAAGAACACCAACGTCGGGGGCAAAACAACCCTCTTGAGAAGCAGAACCTCCATCACCAGGGGCAAGGATACCATCTTGAGGAGCAAAACAACCTTTACTAGGGGCAAGACTACCATCTTGAAGAGCAAGTTTGTCATAAGTAGGGGCAAAACAACCTTCTTAGTGAGCAAAACCTCCATTACCAGACCCAATAGTGCAATTTTAATGGACAAAACCACCATCTCTAGGGGGGAGATCACAGTTTCAGTGAGAAATATTACCATCAAAAAGGGAAAAAAGACCATCTCCCTAGGCGTAACCATCATCACTAGGGGCAAGGAAACACAATGGCACCTGTACTGGGATTTTCATTAGTGAAGGTCGGAACTGATCGGACACTTTCCAGAAAAATCATCAGAAACATATTAACAGGTCAGTACCATCATCTTATTCAACAGATAGTGGATGTAATGCATTGTGTTCCGTCAGGACCACACATGTAATTTTGTGGAAGGTAAATTGATTTTTGACTGGCAGCAGAGTGTGACATTATTAGAGCAGTTTCCACAAGGTATACCCGTGCTTAAGACAGATAGTGTTCCAGGGAAAGTGTAATGAATTATGAAACTTTTGCTTGAATATTTAAACTTCCAAAATAAGCAGAAGATATGTGAAGCAAATGCAGGTCAAGGGCAGATTTTTATTATACATATTTTATATAAAGTGTGCGCGTTAAAGGACAGTCCAGATGTGGTTGATAGAATTGTACTTAAAAACTTAAATTGGCCAAATCTAGATGATAGAGTGAGCACCGAACTGCTGTTTTAGACCTTTTTATTAAACCAACAGACACTGTACGACAGTGAAGCAGTTAGAATGAATGAATGTCTTTTGTACACGCTACCCTTTCGGAAGCTAGCCAGAGCCAGTGTGTATGTATGCATGTATAAAATAGACATACATAATGCATATAAATAAAATGGTCCTTAACTTTCAAGGAAGCCGATTTGGATTTAACTGAAAAGTTTCAACGCAAGTCAGAATCTCGGAATCAGAATCTTGGACCAAACGGCTGTGACTGGCACCATAATAAAACTGACGATCATTCAATTCTGAAATGATTTTTCTCCTTGCAGCTCTGTCATTATAGCCAGGTTTGGCTGATACTGGGGACTCCACAATGTTGGCTGTGGTGCCCCTGACGGCAATCCCTAAAGTGTAAGTGAAGTTTGTATGGACTCCGGATGAGCTTTTTCCCTGTTGGGAGTCCCCTCTCGTCCGCCTAAGGAACTGTTCGGTTGGGAAGGCGAAGGATACCCCGAAAGATTGCAGGTGACAAGGCCCTGGCACATGCGGAAGGTTGCTAAAAGGCATCCCCGCTGAAGGGTACCACCAGGCCGTGGTAGCTGGGCAGAGGTGAAGACAACGGGTAAAGCCCTTGCAGTTGGGTACCACATGCCACAAAACAGAAACGGACCCTGGGGGATGGCTGGAGTGGTGTAGTGGTGGGAGAAAAAAAAGTATCAAAGTGCTAGTGAATCCTACAACCCCCCCCCCCCCCACACACACACACACACAAATTGAGCAGATTGTGATAAATGTATGTGTTTAATGAAGGGTGCTGGGAAATGGAGGCGTGGAGGGGTGCAGGGCGAGCAGTTTCCGATCATGACCTGTTAGGAAATGTCGCTGAGCAAAAGGAACCCAGACACGATAGGCAAAAGCATAGCACAGGCTACACTTGAAACGGTAAAGAAAAAAGGTTTTATAGAATGTTGTAAGAGTGACATAAGTATGTTTTTTTGAAGAGGAAAAGGATGTTGTAGGACATATTTAATATGATTTTAGAAGGACATTTTGATTGCTCACAGTAGAAAAGGACATCATAGTCAATGCTATGTGGAGGAAAAAAAACACTAAATTGACAGTGCCTGTGTGGAAGCCCCTCAAACCAAGGAAATATGATAAACCAGGTAATTAATAATTAATAAGGGAGAAAACAAGCAAGAGTCTGTCAGTCCTCTAATGTTGGAGGAAAAGCTGGATGCAAAAAATCATAAATAAAAAAGCAAAAAATAATCTCCGGAGGCTTTGGTTCCCACAGTTAATGTTTATGCAGCATAAACCTGCTCCTCACCACCATGCCTGGGTGGAGCTCGAGTTTGCAGAAAGCGTTGCCAGATTTTCCAAACAAAAGGAGAGCGATTACGTGACAAAAAGTTGCCAATGGATTCAGATCAGCTTCCAATCCACCCATGGCACTTTGGTGGCTCTGTGTGCTGTATCAAGGTGGGAAACCTCTCTTTCCTTCAGTACAGACCGAAGGAACACGCTGTAGTTCACATAACACGTTATTTAAAGGCACGAGGATGTGAAATTACACAGAGAGAGTTCTACCCTTACATGCTTATGAAGAATCTGTCTCCAGTTTGAGATGCCAACCGCCCCAAGCCTCTACCTGCCAATGTGGTACCCCAAGGGCTGGGGTCCTTCCGTTTACCTACAGTGTATGCCAAAGCGAGTTCCAAGTGTAGCCCCTAGATGTGACGTAGACATATTAAACTGTGATAAAGTAAATATTTGAAACATTTTTTAACGAGACCAAGTCCATGACAGAGGGGAGGGAAAATGGACACCTCATGGCTATTTGAAAGAATTTGTAAAAACGCTGCATACAGATTTGAGAGATGCCATCCACTGAAATTTAGTACCATGGGGGCCATCATAAATTGGGACTGGATTTATAGCCCAACCTCTGGGACATCGTTAATGCACAAAAACAGGACTTTATTTACACAGTTTTCCAAAACCTGTTTTTGCCCTTAGGATATGACTGAATGTGCTGCTGGGGTGAAATGTTATGGCTACTGTGACGATGAGTTTAACGAAGTCATTCAGCATGTTTGCATTAAAACAGCTTTTTCAAGTATACTAAGAGCAGCAAATTAATAATTGGTGCACTGTATGATCACCGGTTTTTATTGACCCATGTCATGCTTGAGGGGAGGGGCATCAGCATTTGTTCTAATGCAAAACCAATGTCTAATGGCACGTTACTGCCAGTCAGACTCTAGGCAATTACATCATCATTCCTGTTCAGTTAATCCTGTAGGGTTCGGAACAACCTGGTTTACTAGGAGTCTGCAGATGCTCAGACGCCCCCTGGTGGGACTGATGGAACATTGTCTGTTACAGGAGTGGGGGGGGGTTGCTTCCACTCTGATCTTTTATAAAGTAACTAAATATTTGATTTGCAAATTGGTTAGTTGACAACAGGCTCTGGTTACTATGCCCTAACATGTGCAGAGTCAAAGTCGAGCCTTGCCTTTGAGGCAATCTATATTGGCATTGGTGTGTCAGGAGGAAGGGTTTGTCGGGTACAATGAAGGTTTTCCTTATTATTACGTAAAACAAGGACCTGGACAGGTGAAAACATGTTAGCTGATTTACAGTTATGGAAAATGACTTGCTGATTTTGAGGTATATAATAACGGACAATGTTTCAAATAAGCGCTAGACTTACCATTTAGTTTTTTAGACAACAAAAAACAGGCCTTTACACATTTATACGCAATGCAATGTTAATCTTCCATTAATCCTTCAGAACCAGAACGTGTCCAAGATTGCAGATCTTTTTTAAAAATTTTTATTCATTGTTTGGTTCTGAATCTCCATCCGTGAAATGGTGACTTACACTGCAATAAAGCTTACGTATTGCATATTACTAAAAGTCTATGGCTATTTATTTTTTATCCTGACAGCAAATACCAAAGCTATGACATGCAAGGGCGACAGAAACAACACTGCTCATTCCTGATTAAGGGAGCAGGTACATTACATAATTACAATACACATCTTTGAAAGCTTTTGTGTCAACTACCACTACCAGGCTAGAACATGGACACGTGGAGAACATGGTATACATTATGCAGGACTAGCGCTCATCATTAGAACGACTGGGGGACAATGCCACGGATTTGAATGATTCACCATCAATTGTCTTGTGTGCAACAAAGTCTCCTTTAGCCATTCAGCAGTGTTCCCCAGGGAACAAGACAATGGTCCATTGTGCCGATGCAGGACATATGGAATCTATCCCTTGCTTTCCAGAGACTGCATCTCAGCCGGAACAAACACTGGAAACGTATTCACATTGCACACATATTCACAATCCATTACGTTACATTTTAACGTGGATAGCTACAGACCAGCATGGACCCCTGTAACAGTATCGGCACCAATATTATAATATCAAAATCAATATTGCACCTGTTATCATAACACAGGGGAACTACACAATTAAACTGCTTCTTATGGAGTTTTCCATTACAGAGATGGGTTTTTTTAGTGCAGAATGATAGGTAGATGAATAGATTAGGGTGCAAAAATTGAAAGTTACATAGGCCCATTCAGGGAGCTAGTTTACAAGCTATATATATATATATATATATATATATATATATGGTGAATACTGTTGTTGTTTTTTGCTTACCTAATGTGATTCAGTATTTTATCTGAAATTTATTTATTTATCAGCAAGTTAATTGGAAAAAGATGTCCGACATCCAAAAAGTTCATTCAAAATTTTAATGAGAAAGAGTACATTTACATTTCTCATTCTTTAATGAGAAACAATGCTCTTCGACACCAATAATAATAACAACAATAGTAATAATAATAATATTCCCGTTTATTGTCAGGGATGTGTGCTGTACATCTGTCTTTCAGATACATGTAAAGATGGAAGCATCAGTGTTACAAAATCAAAATGGTAAAAATGCTTAAAATTACCCACAATGCATTTTTATAACCTGATTTGCAAGAAAACAGTAGCGTAAATGAAGTCCCTCATCGGAAAAACTATTCTAATATTCTGGCTAGAGAGAAACTGTTGGATAAATTAAACTTTAAAATGAAACCACATTTCTAAATTCCCCACAATGCATTTTTATAACCTGATGTGCAGGAAAAAGACCCAAAAACAGTATTAAGTACTAAATCAGCGTGGCTTGTGTGCCTAATATGTGTTAAAGTGTGAGGGGTTTGATGGCAACTCTATCAAGTTTTTAAATAGATCTGATAGCAATGTATGTTTCAGACCCATCCCCACCACGTAATGAACCTGTCACTTATACTCATGCATGATGCGAGAGAAAAATTTTTTTTGCAGTGCTTGGTGAAATGGAAGCCTTGAGACTGCACATGCCAGCCTACTTGAGGGAGTAAATACCAAAATAATGTATTCCTTTTGTCCCGCAAATTGTGCATAAGGGTGCCAAAAGATAAAATGCGAACCAACCCCAGAACGACAGCCGCCACTCATGCGAATAAACTGACTTGGGGCAAATGCTTACTACCAGAAAGGTGTTGGTACGATTCCATAAAGTTGGCTGATGTCACCAACAATTGTCTTGTGTGCAACAATGTCTCCTTCAGCCATTCAAGACTGTTTCCATGACAGCAAGACAATCGGTCCACTGTCTTGTTCGATATGCAGCAACACTCCCAGGCAGATTCTGTCCGTTTACAGAACACATGGAATTTCTCCTGGGCCGTTAGCGGACCACGTCTCCGTGCTCAGCCAATGAAGCACTGCACGGTAGACCAACATACCCCTCGCCTCCCCGTCTGGTCCATTTCAGGTTTCAGCTGCAAGTTTATGTAACCAGCTCGCTGCCTCTAGGCCACTACGGGCGAGGCGCCGTGTGGTACAATTACAGAGAAGAAATTGCCACTGGGTTACAGTCTCCATGGGGAATACCAGCATCACGGAGGGAAAAACTGCCATCTCGATGGGTGAGTCATCCCTAACGAGAGGCAAGACCACCATCTCGATGGGCAGCACAAAAATCACCAGGGGCAAGACTACCTCCTCTATGGGTCAATCCAGCTTCAGCAGGGGCAAGACCACCACCTCAGTGGGAAAAGCCAGCATCAGAACGGACAAGACCACCTTTTCTCTGGGCAAACCAGCCAGCACAAAGCGCAAAGCCACAAAATAGATGAACAGCAGAACCATCACTTTGACCCAGGACTGCTGCATCCATGGACAATGTGACCACTTAAGGGCAAGGGATCCCATTGTCACTTGTACTGGGTTTTGTGATAGAGAGTGATGTTTAATTGTTTGGATCCTTTTCTTTGGTACCAGAGGGATAAAACAAGGACCAGGTTAGTACTGTAATCTAATCGAAGAGAACCCGGGAAGGCAGATGCTGTATTCAACTGAACTCTGCTTGAGGCACTAAGACCTGGAACCACATTTTCTACAGACTTATAAAGCATACAAAATCAACGTATTGTGCTTGGAGGCACCGAGTAGCTGTAGAACCAGTGTCGTTACTGATGGCCTAACATACTACAGAAATATCTCTGAAACATTTGTTTCTGATGCCTGCCAGTGCTCTGAGAGTTAAAGCTTAGTCCAGCGGTAGAAGAGGAGATCTGATACCGTAAATGTATTTTTTTCTTTTTTTACAGTTCAATTGTGACCCTACCACCAAAAACAAAAAGCTGTCACAGTAACCTTTTCTTTGTTTCAAGGAGTCTTTTACTTAGGAGTCACACAAAATCAATAAAGAAAATTCTACGAAGGATTGAAGACCTGCCAATGGAAATATAGATCAAGATTGAGCACTACCACCAGGATGAGCACGTAAAAAAACGGAGACAGGGTTCTTTATTCTAAAACCTTTGCAAGCAGTTTTATAGGTGAAAACAGGGGACACGCCATGCATGTACCGCCTTAAAACAGATTTGGGATTTTAGATATAATCCATGGACCACGAATTATCAAAAATGGGTCCAGATTACAGGTGCAAAATTTCAGAATGGGGTCATTTAGTTACGTTATGTTTAGTTACATACTCAAAACCCATTCATACCAACTACTGGTCCTTCTATCAAACCTGATGCCTAGGAATCGTATTTGAATAACACACTGTTTGGGACCAAATAAAAAAAACTTGGACAACTCGCTAATCAAAGTTCGTAAAAATTGATTTATTACCGTTCTTTTTTGTAAGCATTTTTCATCATAAATACAGAACTCAATTAAATACAGTTCTGTAAAGTGAAATTAGCGGGTCGCCAGTGTTTTGATTCGTTCCCAAACTTGATGTGATGTTTTGGCAGTTTTGCTTGCGATCACCCCCCCCCCCCTTTACTCGCGGCCAACAAATCTAATCCAAATCTAACGAGATAAAATTTACGTATGCATCTTATGTCTGTCTGATAAACTGTCAAAAATGTTTGTATGTTAAGTCCCGTGGCGTAGATTAATGTTAAAGTTATAGTCTTGCGTACATGTTATTACGTACATGTTATTGCGTAGAATTATGCTGTGTGCTTTAGGCTGATGTGTTTTGTTAGAGCTGATGCCACTTAGCGAAGCATGCTGCTTAATCTTGACGCCGTTTGATCTGCTAAAACAGTTGTGTCTCAGAACAGATTACTTTGTGCTATGTCAGGTGCGCTGGTAAAAAAAAGTATTGAGGCATAGGAGAATACTGAACTTACGTGAACGTCTGTAAAACAAATACATGTACTAATTGTGCTTAAATTGTTACGTACACTTGTATCTTCATCTGTGTTGTAATTTACCCTGGAAGGGGCGACTAATAAAGTGATAACTGACACAGGTGTGCCAACTGCCAGTGTAGAACACGCTCCAACAATCTGAAATACAGCTTATACAGCGGATACAGTCTATATAAAAGATTTGAGGAACAATGCCATGAAGTTGGGTGACATCACCCACAATAGTCTTGTGTGAAACAAAGTCTTCAACAATTCAGCGTTGTTCCCATGACAACAATACAATTGGTTCACTGTCCTGCCCTATGTTCAATAATATCTATATACCTTGTGTGTATTTATGGGACACGTGCACAGTGGCTTCAAAAATGCATGTTCCGCAAATACAGTCTTACACAGTTACAACATAGCCCTTTCTGTTTGATCTGTTCGGTCCATTACGTTCAATCTATTGTAAAATAAACCCGTTAAAACGGATGCAGCGGTAGATCTGATGCTATACTCCAAAACCCAATAAGATAAAGCACAATACTTCCTTTTAAAAATTATATTTGTATTAGTATAGACACTTGCACTGTAAAGTCGCCATGGATAAGGGCGTATACAAAATAAAGCCATATGAATACATCTTCCTGACCCCTTCATTTTATCTACCCATGTAGCTGACGGCGGTGGAACTAGGGTTTAGCAAGCGACGTCCTTGTCCCAAGAATACGGTCACAGAAACCACCAATGACATTCTTTTTGAACTAATGTCCTTCCATCCCTACGGAAACATCGCTAAAACAGGCCAGTGACAACGCCTGCTGTTGATAATAGGTTACATTGACATTTAGCAGCCTCATCCAAGGACACAATTTGATACTCGATTATCAAATAAAATGAAGCATTCTTGTACCCCCAATTAATCACACCTGGAGATTAATAAAAGCCCATTTGCCACCGCTAGACAACTATATTCGTTAGCGTTGTTGACCCTGAAAATCAGTTTGGAATGATATATAGTTTGCCAACTAAATTGAACGATTTTACTTAATCCTCAAGTAGTGGAATCATTGCGTAAGGTGCAGACTATGAATCAGACGCATTTTGCGTCTGCTTTAAAAATAAAAATAGATGACAAGCTAACGACGATGGCCTGACTAATTTTCAATAGGTAGTAATTGGTTCCTTAATAGTTTCATGTTACCCCTTTAACTACAACACTAACACCCCATCATTTTCCAATAATTTCGAAGTATACGGTTAAAAAAAAAAGGTCATATAGAAACGCGTACGTTGCCAGTGGGGAACAAATTGCAGAATCAATTGGCTGTTTACTTTGAGTCTTATTTTAATCATAAGGAGTGTTCTGGGCTTTTACAAAACGCCTCTGACATCATAACCTGTACCTGCAAACTGTGATCAGGTTTTTGCGTTCCACGGCGACGCTCCGAGAAGATGCCTTTTTCGACGATAGACCCATAGCCATTGCTGACTGAACGCAGCTAGATTCCATTCAGAGGCGGCACAGAGCCCACTGTATTCCTGGTACACGTTACTCCTCCCTTGTCTTGTTACGCTGTACAACACCCCTCCGGAATATTCACGGTACCCACAGAGAGAAAGGGCGGTGATGGCACCAGGTATAAGATCAAGAAAATCACAATTAATGCCTGTATCAGTGGAGCGCGTGGAGAAATTCGGTCCGATTGTTCTTACTGTTACATCTTCTCCCTCATGACGTCTATTTTCTGCATACGCTGCAAACCCTGAAACTATGCTGTTTTTAACGTTGTGTGAGCTACTGTCTGTGGTTCGTGCTGTAGAGGTGCTGGGTGGGAGGTGAAGTCCAGAATGAAAGGTATCATCCAGTCCCATAAAGTCGTATTAGGGCAATCTGAAATTGTCTAATTGATAACTTGATTGTTTAATTAATTTTTAGGTCCTTATTGACGAATTAATCAAAACAGAGTGAGAACATACGTTTTATACAACAAAAAAAGGTAAAACTGAAACAACTGTATTATACATAACATTGCCTAGATGGCTAATTCTGAAAGGATTTCTTCTGAAAAACAGTTAATATTCAGTTTCGACCACATGGCACATTTATAACTAATACTCACCTTAAATCGTAAAGTAATGTTATTAATTAAACACAATTTACAAATGTATGCGTCATTTGTGATCACGGCAGTGTCTCATGTTTACACAAGGGGTCGCTGTAATAATCAGAGAATCATTGTTTCAAAAAGGCAAGTGACGTCACTCGTCGCAGTTTGTTTTTAGTTGAAGTTTAAGATGGCAGAACCACTGGAGCAAAAAGCTACTTGCACCTTTTTATTTAAAAAATCAAAAAAGAAATTCTCCGCTCGGAAAAGAAAAGCCAGCGACAGTGACAAGGGTACGTGGATGCATAAAATGTATATAATTTATCCTAGCTGATTTTAGACAGCTATGTAAGGTTAATAGCTATTTAGCATGGTGGGATGCTTGACCAGTATTGCTTTCCTACTCCTGTAACTCCCGCAAACTGAAATGTAAATGTTGTTCTGATAAGACGGACGCCGGCTGGCTAATTGTTTACATTGCATGTTTGGATAGAGACGAAAGGGCCACAGCATGGAATATTCTCAGTATTCAGTGTTTCAATTATCGCCCAGATATATTTTTGGTAATAATTGATTCTGTATTATCTCCCAGGCAGCAACAGTGATGAGGAAAGGAGTACCGTGGTTAGACGGGAAAAGAAGGCAGATTTATCTAATCCCATGGTGCAAAAGGTAACGGATCGCGAGGAGTGCATAGTGCTTATTTTGCTGTGCTAAACTGCGTTGTCTAGCTGTTTTTATTCGGAGCATTTTCCCAACAGACAAAGAAGGTAGAAAAGGAGAACGTGTCGTCCAGTGAGAGTGAAGATGAAAAAGAACAGAAGAAAATCACGGTCGCTTACAAGTCAACTCGATCTGCGGTATGTTATTAAAACGAGAGTTCCTGAAGGTTTGACAGATTGGTCACCTGTATCGGCTCTTACGCATTTTCCACGAGGATTCCTCGCATAAGAAACCTCGGACATGAACGTCTGCGTCTCTCTGACAGAAACCCGAGGGCCCAGACGACATGGGTGCGACATCCGTGTACGAGCTCGACACAGAGAGGGACAAGGATGCGCAGGCCATCTTCGAACGAAGCCAGAAAGTCCAGGAGGTTAGCAGAAACTCAAACCTGCGACTGGTTTAAATAAAACCAAAGTTGTTCAAAAAGCGTTGATATAATATCCGTTTATACACAAACTTTGGTCTCAAACTTGTAGCTGGTGTAAGTTTTTAATTTAAAAGTTTGAAGGTCTATTTAAAGAAATAGAGATAGTTATTAGTGGTGGGCACATGTATGTTAGTCATTCGCTATAACGTCAATATTGTTTGGTGTTCATGTGCTCTGTAGGCATATTTTGTATGAAAATGTAGCAAATTAGAATACCAGGGCTAATTTCCGCTTTTCAGTTAGGCCAGTACAACAAAGTGGGTTATGCAGCAAGATGGTCCCCTAATGTGAGGACCTTTGGATACCCAGCAATACCAAAATTTTATCTGTATTGCATGTCCACCCCACCCAATTAATGCATGTTGATCCGTCACATAAGCAGTGATCCATTTTACAGCTGTGGTGAAATGGGGCTGTCTTTTCTAATGCCTGTCCATGCATATCTTGGCAGCCCATTGTGAAATCAGCTGATGGTTAAAACCACAAGGGGCATGTAACCATGTGTAACGTACTGATTCAACCCACCTGGCTTCCACCCACCTTAGCCGGGGATCGAACTCGGGTTGCCAAAACTGATTAAGTTTGACTAAGAGACGATTAGGTTTAGCTCATTGAGCCCAAGACCTAAGCATTAAGCCCTAGGAACTAATCATTCTCTTGTCTTCGACTCTAGGGTGTGACATCACTGTCAGTAGCAAGCTTGTTCTCAACAAGCCCTGCTACACATGGTTGATCTGGTTGATGCATTGGGTGCTTACCTGTTGCAAAAACTACTTTGAGACGTATCTTAACTGTAATGTCTTTATCAATCT
The DNA here is from genome assembly GCA_025775045.1 of Hiodon tergisus. Taxonomy (NCBI): domain Eukaryota; kingdom Metazoa; phylum Chordata; class Actinopteri; order Hiodontiformes; family Hiodontidae; genus Hiodon; species Hiodon tergisus. Next base: position 8,966,603 of record JAOVYW010000074.1, on the reverse strand, counting down.
TTATTGTCCCAGGGAGGGAAATTAGTTTTACAGACACAGTATACACATGAGAAAAGGTAAGTGCAAATCAAAAAGCCAGCATCCAGACAATACTCAAATAAACATCATTTTAAAGTCCCACCTAGTCAAATGGGTAAAGCACGCATAAGCACGTTATCAGTTACTTTGGCGAGAAACATGCTTGAAAACCATAGAGGAATGCCTGTCGTCGTTTAGATTAAGCTATGTTTTCAGGCTCAGATACACTACATTGCAACATTTCTTTTTTTATTCAGAAGAAAAATTCTGCTAAAAGACATTTTGCTATTTTTTCTCCTTGGTACCCTAAAAAAGCACCCAGAGGTAAGTGGGAAGTCCTGATGTAATTTCTGATTGAACTCCTGGGAAGATTTTGGCTTTGCACACCACTTGCTGAATACCAGGAAAGGGTACCTCTGTAGCTCACAAATTACACAACTACACAGATTCACTCTTCAGTTCAGCTTTTCATCTTCAGCGTTACTACTCCGTACAAAGGTCTTTGGTAGACCAGAAACAATATTTTGTCATCCAAATACATCAAGCATTGAAAAACAATGTCAATAGAAATCTTTCTATTTAAAATTCTTTGTTCAGGTTATATGCGTTGGCTCGTTTCTAAATCAAGTCTTAGATTCTACAATTGGATATTTTCCAATTCTCAGCTCTCCAGGATCCCCCCCCCCCCTTATCTACAGTGAGTTGCCAACAGGGCTGCACATGAATTAGTATTGTTGTGTAAAGAATGTTTTAGGTCGCCATTTGCCACCTCTGTTGTATATAGAAGCAGCGTGTGGCTTAATCAGTTTCAGTGCTTACTGATTAGCTGAAACGAAAAGGGTAGCCAATTGCTAATAACCCACAGAAGATGCACCACCTTTGACATGGAAATGACTTGTAATCTTTTGTTGCCAGGAACTTGCAGGTAAGGAGGATGATAAAATCTACCGGGGTATGAATAACTACCATAAGTACATCAAACCCAAGGATTCTGCTATGGGCAACGCCTCCTCTGGCATGGTCAGGTAGGGCTCAAACGCAGGTTGTGGAAATGCTTTTTCTGGGAACCCTCTGCTGTGTTCCCAGATTTAAAACTTAAAACGCTCATCTTTAGAATGTTACAAGTGTATTCAAGGAATATTGTGGCAATTTTTTTTCTTGACTTTTTTTGGAGTAAATTTTGCTCATGGAGGGGCATTTTTCCCCCCTCTTGGCAGGAAGGGCCCCATCAGAGCCCCGGAGCACCTAAGGGCCACTGTGCGCTGGGACTACCAGCCTGACATCTGCAAGGACTACAAGGAGACTGGATTCTGCGGTTTTGGAGGTGGGTGAGCGAATCTCATTTTTTGTGGTGGCCTAGCTGGATAAAAAATAAATGCACACTGCTTTCTTGTCTACCCATTCAAGTGGGGCTCTGGTAAATCGTGGGGTCGAGGCTGGACATTAACTTTAGTTTCTTGTTTGAAATAAGCCAAACTTAACAGCTGTTTAAATGTATACTTCACAAAAGCACAAGAATGGTCATTCATTATAGGATTGTCTATTCACATACAGAAATAAGGTTTTTGTGCGAGACTGTTACAGGACCAGTGTACTGCGCTCGGGAGAAGAACCAAGGCCAAGGCCTTTGTGTAGCGAGCACCGGCGCTGATCACGGCTCTGTCGGTTAACTCTCAGACAGCTGCAAGTTCCTGCACGACCGCTCGGACTACAAGCACGGCTGGCAGATCGAGAGGGAGCTGGACGAGGGCCGTTACGGAGCCAACGGTGAGTCAGGAAGTCGTTCGCGGCAGTCGTAGTGGTGGCCGCCTGAAGGATAGGGCTGCTGTTGACGCACCACCGGCGTGGCGTTTGGGTTAACGCGTGCGGCACGTCGTGCCTTTTTTTAGACGAGGAGAACTACGAGGTGAGCAGCGACGAGGAGGATATGCCCTTCAAGTGCTTCATCTGCCGGGAGTCCTTCAAGAACCCCATCGTCACCAAGTAAGACCCTGGGGAGAGTCACGGGCGTAAGGTTGTGTACGGTTGTGAGAAGTCTCCTCCCCCGTCTGCATATGGCCTAAAGAACTCTTTTAACGGCCTGCACATCTTCTGAACTAACCACACCTCTTGCCCTCAGATGTCGGCACTACTTCTGTGAGGCCTGTGCGCTCCAGCACTACCGGAAATCCAAGCGCTGCTACGTCTGCAATGTGCAGACCAATGGGGTCTTTAACCCAGCCAAAGGTAGCGGCAAAGCTAGATACTGGGTTTCCTTAGTGCCCCTTTTGCCCTTGCTGCAGATTTTCTCACACTTGCTCTACACACTAAACAGTCTCGCATTTTTTTCTTCTACCCACTTCAGAGCTGATGGCCAAGATCCAGAAACATCAGGCCATGTTGGATCAGCCGCCATCCGATCAGGAAGATTAGCACTTTCCACCCAAGCTTTTGTTTCTTTTTAATACTGTACAGTTTGGTTAATTCTCTTCACATCTAATGTGGTGTCAAGTTTTGGAATAAATGTTTTTGGGGTTTTTAAAAAAAAAAAAAAAAAAAGGCTTGTGTTGCTTCAATACATTTCATAGGGAGAGTAAAGGTAAGATCGTTTTAATCAGGCTGAACAGCCATTTAGCTCACATTCTCAACCACTCAGAACATTAAAACAGGAAAAAAACATAACACTAACGGTGCAATTATTTAACAGCGGTGGGTCCTGAAAACCCATTCTAAACTACCCTACGTTACAGCTGAATTCTCTCCTCCTAATTGTTCCATACAGTAAACATTGCAGAGGCATTCAAGTTGAAAAAAACGGAGTGAATGAAAGCTCTGTTCCAATGGGGTGGCCGTCTTGTACCAGGACACAGAGCAGGGCTGAGCGCGTCTCTCGTTAGCTAGCCGAGATGAGTAAACTTCTGTCTGATAGGGCGATGGGCAACCGCCATGGGATAAAGCTTCAGTGAAAGCGTGCCGCAATTGGACAAGCTCTTCTGCTTCCAAGATGTTCCGATTTGATCAGCGGAGATGCAGCCAATGAAGGCGCTGGTGGGGCGAAATGCCCCGGAGAAGCAATGCACACATTGCAACGGCCTCAAATAAGGCTAAGAGTGAGGTGGGTAGAGAGATGTCAGGGCCTAAGCAATGGAAATTCCAGGTTCAACAGCTAAATTAATAAAAGCTGAATCTATGCTCCCCCGCGCAAAACTTTAGCAAAGCATTTTTCTATTGGGGTAGTGAAGAGAAACAGATTTCCTCTCCACCACCAGATGACAGACACACGTCGAGGCTGGGTATACCCGTGGGTACCAGAGACCAGTAATTGGCCTTCGGTTACACAATTCGCACATACATTTCGAAGCCATTGGAGAGTTGAGAGAAGATGAAGAACACGCCCTACTGATTTCCATCTTTCTAACAGCAAAAGGAAAAAAGCCCTTAGTTTGCATTTTAATATTTACAGGAACTAAACAAACAAACAAAAAAAAGTCCATGTTTGTGAGAGCAGCTCCAATTCAAACTGCCCAGTCCCCCAACCCTCCTCCTCTTCCTCCTCCTCGCTGTCAGAAGTCCCAGTCGTCTACATCCAGGTGGCTCAGACTGGACTCCAGGCTCGCCAGTCCAGAAGGTGAGTCGGCCAGCTGAGTGCCCTCAAAGCTGGTGATGGGCGAGACTGGCTGCAGCAGCTCTGGGAGAGCCTCAGAGGGGCGGCGCTTAATCTGGTGGGGTCAGGGTACGGAAGTTAGGTACAGGACCCTGCCTCCACTCTGAAAGTTTATTAGGCTCAACTACTGCTATGCGGATGGTCTCCAAAATAGCATTTTTTCACTAAATGTTGGCTCTGGGTGTGGAAGCTTCCTCTTGAAACAAGGCCCATCTCAAGTGAAGTGCTTTGTGGTGTGGTGTGTCCAGGGAGGACTGAAGAGCAGGCTCCACTCACCTGTTTGAAGAAGGAGTGGCCAAGAAGAGCACTGGCAGACGGCCTGGAGGACACGGAGAGAATCAAGTTCTTGAATCACCGTCCTTACATCGCGGTCAGAAATGCAAGTTCTCTTACCGGCATTACTGCTACGACCTGCAGCCATCGCTGACCCTCTAATTCATCATTTCCATTTCTATGCCCCCGCGAGAAATCGAATCTGGCTGAGAATCTGAATCTCATTTGAACACATACAGGAACAAACCAGGGGTTGTAACATTAAGGTGGAGCGTTTCCCGCAGTGCAACAGTTCCCAGGGAACGAAGAGGAACCACGTCAGCGGCAGGCGCGCCCACCTTTTGGCCGGGTCCCTCTGCAGGCAGAGCTCCACGAAGGCGTGGAAGTGGGGGCTGAAAGTGCGGTTGTAGGGGTGGGCGCCGGAGGAGGAGGAGGACGGCTCCCCGTTAGTGTGGCGTGTTCCGCAGGCCCCAGGACCCTCACAGATGCCGGAGTCGGCGCCGGAGCGTGAGGGCTTCATGGTGAGCTCCTCCGGGGGGATGGTGCTGGTGTCCAGCAGACAGGGCACGGTGCCGTTCAGCTTCTCCAGGAGCATCTGGACCCGGGGGGGAGGTGCGTTCAGTGGGGAGCCCGAGTTTGAGCGTCCGGCAGGTGTGCGGGTGACGGTCAGCTCACCTGGGTGGCCGGCATGTCCTTGAAGGGCACGTGCCCGTTGGCCAGCTCGCACGCCGTGATACCCAGGCTGTAGATATCCGAGCGGAAGTCGTACCCCTGCAGGTTCTGAGAAAGAGAGAGGGAAACGTTTAACTTGATTAGTGAAAGGAAGGCGCCAGTGAACAAAGTGAGCCACGTGAGGGGCGTACGGTGTGGGTTACCTGCTGGAGGACCTCAGGGCTCAGCCACGGCAGCACCTTGATGCTGTACGGGGGGAAGTCGTGGACGACGCGGGCACGCTGACCGTGCCTGATCAGGCTGAAGATGCTGCGCAGTCCAGAAAGAAAGACCTGGCCGTCTGCAGAGACCAGCACGTGGCTGGCCTTTACACTCCTGAGGTGACCCCACACACAGATGGCACAGTAGTTCATTCATCTCACACACCCAGCGTTCAACAGAAAACAATGTGTATACTCTCTGAAATAAAACGACCTTACATATAGACACAGTCCAGCACTATAGCCCTCAACATTGCACAAAGTGCAGAAATACAGGACATGAATAGTAACATGCATTTGTGTGATTGGAGTGACTAGCCCATGCTCACCGGTGCACGTAGCCCATGTGGTGGATGTAGTCCAGGGCCTTGAGGATGCCAAGCAGGATGTAGGCAATGGCCAACTCTGTCATGCCGTCGGTGAAGTGGGTGCTGATCAGGTCTCTGGCTGAGCCTGGGGGGCAGAAGGGTGCGGGCCAAGTTACCATCATGTTGGCGGGAGCGACGGGGCGATGGTAGGGCTACCCGTGTCAAAATGCGTCCACCCATACCATAGGCCATGAAGGGGGTGATCACCCACAGCTCGTTCTCGGCTATGAAGACGCTCTTGTAAGGCAAGATGCTGGGGTGGTGGAACAGCTTGGAGACGTGGAGCTCCCCCTACGGAACCAAGACAGCGGATGGTCTCTTCCTTTGTTGCTGGTGGTTAAACGGGGATATAGGCGCGCGGCTGCAGCCAACGGCAAAACACCCACCTCCAGGTAGTTGACCATGTCGTTGGTGCAGGACTCCAGGTCGATGCGCCGGATGGCCACGTGTTCCCCTGTGGGTCGGTATCGGGCCAGGTTCACCATCATCAGGCCCTCCAGCCCTCTACCTGCACCAGCGATACATGGGCGTGAAACAGGGCCCGTCACTCAACACAAAGGCACAGATTCATTTCCACAGTTCCGACACTGACCAATGACAGTGAGGAGCTCGTAGGAGGAGTTGTCCGGGAGGAAGCTCCCCATGGTGTCCCGACGTGGGAGGGAGGTCAGGGACTCCCTGCCGTCTTCATGGGCCTGAGGGGGAGGAGGCGACAAGGACGGAGGTCAAGCTGTTAGAGCAACCTGTTGAATGGCTCCATTGGCTCAGCTTACATTTGCTGGAACCTTTTTTGTGTGGGAGGTGCGGTCTAGGGAGCCGAACACCACCTACAGCGCCTTGCGCGATCATTCCAATATTAACACTGTTCTTGTCACGTTTTACAAGTGCGAGATTATAAATCTCAACTGGGCAGCAAGCTTCTTGGTGGTGGTGGGACAAGGCATTACAGGTCATTTCAAACTCCTGAATTCAGTGCTTGTGACCGTGACACAATCTCATAATCCTGAACACATGCACAGTGAGTAGCAAGCTTCGTTCAGGTGCATAATGGGAAGAGGAGTGTTATTTATACACTGTGCCAGTGTTACAATCTTGTCAGTCACACCACGTTCGAAACCATCTTACACATTAGTATAAACAACACCATTTCAGCAAAGCCTATTAGTTGAATTGGGATCATACAGGCGTAAAAATATATGTATGCGTTTATACATATTTTCTGATGTAAAAAGTAAAAGGTAAAAGCATTAGTCAACATAAAAGGATCTTTTTTTTTTTGCTTAAACCTGACATCAAATTCCAGCCACTCAAAAATGAGAACATATCCACAGTTTTATTTTATTATTATTATTGGCATTCAAAGGGAACTTTAAGCAATCTTAGAAGAGAACAGAAAGAAGAATCTCTTCAGAGGAAGAACCCAGTGGCTTGCCCTGGTGTTTGAGGGCTGGAGTTTGACTGAAAAGCAGTGGCCGTATTTCAGAGGAGCAGCGTATGAGGAGGAACATCCAGGCGCCGTTGGTCTCTGAGGAGACCGGCGCAGGCAGGTCGGGAGTCTCCACGGAAACCTCCCACCCTCGGCGACGAGACCAACTCGGTCCACACAGAAACGCGCCCGCCCCTCTCAGAACGGAACACAGCTTAGTGCTCCGTGACTTCATTGGAACCGTCAGCGATCCCCACTCCGTAAGGTAACAGTAAGGGTCAGTATGGTTGGGGACAGACAGCGGACAGACTGCTCATGAGAAAAGCACAGGCGAGGCTTAAATTAGTGGGGGTGGAGTTTTAAAACCACCCAGGGTTTCCTCAAAGCCCACTTTCAACGGTCGCACTCTTATGGCACTGGAATAAAACGAAGAAAAAGGCTACTTCTATTGAAACATTTCCCAATGAAAGTATTTTCTACTGGCCGTTACCAGATTCTGATGAAAGAAGACTACAGTGACTACAGTCTTATCTTCTTATGGTGTACTCCTGCATTTAGTGTTACTTACACTTCTCCTTTCAGAAGTTTCAGGACCTCGGGTTGCCCGTTTCAGACAAAACTAAATAACGGCATAGCTAACAGTAAAGTTTAGACTCCCTTTAATAGTTCCTTGTCCCTTTAATAGGCCTAAATTAATCTCTAGAGTGTAGTGGTCTATACAATACGTCAGGTCTTGCCTATCCTAGCCATTGAGGGCCCCACAACAGACAGTATTTATTAGATCTTAAACTAAATGCACCATTTCTATAAGGTAAAACTATGTTCTAATAATAGTGAGGCCTAATTTTTTCACTTGTAGCCTAGGAAGGCTTTTAATTTGTATAAGGATACAGGGAAATACAATGCATCTGGCAAAAAGTCCCCTTAGTGTCGCTCATTTGGCTTTTAAAATGACTACCATATCACTTCTCCAATATGCACGCCTGGCCAACCATGCCATCCCCTGTGTCCACTCACTACATCACACCTGTTGCAGACTGATCTGTAGCAAAGCCCATGTGTGGTCCAAGCACTGTAGAGAATGGTGCCCTTTGCCAGTAGTGCAATAGAAGCCATCACTGGGCCAATCCTCAGTACCGCTCCACCTGGTTCATTTTCTGACCTGCTCGTGCCTGGCCAAACACCCTCACTTGGCCTGGAGAGGTGGTGGACCTCCCAAGCACAAGGTGTCAGTGTTCCTTCCCCAGATACGAAACCCTGATGACAGTGTGAGACAGGATGAGCTTGTTCATAGGAAGCGCATACCACAATGGGTCGGTGTCCATGCACAGAAGCACACAGCCACGAGAGGCATCTGGACTCAAACACGTCCACGCACGCACAAAGAGGTCAATGAGGGTTAAAAACAAAACCCAAAAAAACAGAAACGCCACACTTACTTTCCTGTGTGAACCTCCCTGAGCTTGCTCTGGGGTAGAGAAACCACATGGATGAAATAAACAAAAGTCCACAGAGGCTCTGTTCTTCAACAAAGGATCCATTTGCTGTTGCACAAGTTCACCAAGATTGTCGGTCAGTACCAATGCACCTGGAAACATCTACAGCGCCGTCTTCCCAATCGTCTATCAGGAGACAAAGTGATGGTTGGCTGAAGCACTTTTAGACGTAACTCACTGTGTACGATGGGTTTTGTTCCAACCAATCTGTTAATAGCCACGGCTTGATGCAGCCACCAGGTAAATGAATTAAACAGCTCAACAGTTCTTTTTATCCGAGTTATCCTATTGGTCCACTGGAACAAAGACCAGTGTACACAGCAGGTCCCTGGGATTAGGGTTAAGACTCAAGTCTATTGTGCCATTGCTGTGTTATACAGTGGAGTGCATTAAACCCTCAGATTATTATTCAGCATCTGGCAAGGACTGAAACCACGGAGCCCCGAAGATAAACTCAATGGCCCCATCATGTGATGAAGGCAAACACCAGGATCCCGGGGTTAAATCAGGGGTCTCAAACTCTGGTTCTTGCCAGCGTTCCATTCCGACTTGCCTCTTAACCAGAGTCATCATCTGGATTGGGGAGGATCTCAACTGGCGATTCCAGGGGCCAATCAGATGCTACCTGAGAGGGGGCTGGAAATCCAGGGGATTCTGCAGCCCACGAGGACTGGAATTGAGAGCCTTTTGGTAACTAAACATCTGAAAGCCACAACCTTCAAGTTTGTGCACAGAGAAATGTTTCACATTTGCATTGATATTTCCACTATGAGTAAATGTGTTCAGTTATGCAAGCTTATTGAGTGAAGTATTTTTTTAAACCAATCTAGAGAAGAGAAGGGGGGGGGGTCGTTTCCCCCAATCTGACAAACCTGGAAGTGCCACATAACAATCCCCTCTTACCTGACAGTCCAATGAGATTACAAGAGAGATAAAGAAATTAATTCATACAGAGGTGAGCGACAGAGCCGTGTCACTTCAAACACTAATGCATTTGTTTATCTTGAAAATTAAACCAATATGCAATGCCATGGGTAAGGCAGACAAAGACCAAACGAACATAACCACATGCCAGTTATTCAGCGAAAAAGACAGAAGGCAAACGTTGACGACACAAACATGAAAAGCAGGGCTTCACCACTTTGCCACGCCACTCCA
>JAOVYW010000074.1:8940664-8955492 GCA_025775045.1 Hiodon tergisus | reverse complement strand
GCGATGCGACGCGGCCGGGCGTGCCAGCGGAGAGCAGCTCAGAGCCAACCGGCCTGTAAGGAGGTTTTTAAGGGGCCCGGCTTGCCCCTTTCAACTCACCTCCAAATAACTCCAAATCCCTCAAGCTCTCCACGCTCAGCTTCTCGGAGACCCAGCGCTGTTGCAAAGACAAGGGGAGAGAAAGAGAGAATCCTCAGATCCCACCAGATCTTCCTTAGACCCCCATCGGATGTCTGCTACGACTCCCTCATACTGAGTGGAAACGTGAATTACATTCAATCTAGAGTAATTTTTCATACGGAGAAAGCTTACACTACATCTGGCAGACTCCCCTCAGCATCTTGACTAGGTTACTTTAAATAAAAAATGCAAAAATGAAAAAAAAAAAAAACTTCAACGGGCTCCAAGAATGAGATGGAGGGGCATGGTTAGCAACGTGCAAAACCTCTAAATCTGCAGCTGCTCAACCTTCTGTTCCCACTTGAGAAAACGATAAAGAAAGGACCCCACCATGCATTCGAGTGTCCACTTACCAAAAACGACATGGATCCTGCCTGCGGTGACAGCTACAATCTCCCAAACCTCATACAGGAAAAATATCTGCAGTAAAAAAAAAAAAAAACGTAAAATAAGGTCAATTTATGTTGTGTCAGCATTTTCATGCAAACAGTTAACCATTCTTAGAACTGTTCATTCCAAGATTCCACCATGAGTTGTTTAAAAGGGTTCCTTTAAGGAAGGAGCGTTCCAGTTTAATGACAGATCTACACTAAACAGCGCAAATGTTATATATTAAGGCTGGTCACCCAGGTGCGTAGTTGCTATTCTACAAAGCCATGTTCCTTTAAATTTCAGTCTAAAAAGTTAAATGTTTTGAAAAATACATCCAGAAACTTAGAAGCACCAACTTTCCCTAAACACGTTTTAAAGCCAGCGATCAAACTTTTGCTTTCAAGGGCTAAATTATCGTATGCACAAAATAATTAGGTAGCTAGCTCGTTCTTGTTCCCCCCCATGCCTAGTTAGCAGATACAGTATACAACAATTTATGAAATTCATTCTAGCTTTTCCGAGGAAACTAACGGCCACAAACCAACGAAATCTAGGCAACAACCGATTGGATCTCGGTGATCATCAATGATTGAAAAGGAACATTTAACATACCTTAGTGGGCCAACATTCGATATGAACCCGTATCTTTGTCTGCAGATTTTTTTTTTAAAGCTACCTTACTATTTGTAGTAGACGTAAACCTCCTTTCGCCGAAGGACGGGCTCTTACAGACCGCGATTACTGGTCTAGAACGATTCCTAAAGATAACATTAATTACTCCATAGGTTGAATTTAACTCTGTTATGTAAAAAAAAATTAAAAAAAATAAAAAAAAATTTAAAAAAAGGGAAAAAAAGCGGGGAGTCAGCCGATTTCGAAGTGCTGATTGGATAGCCCGTTTTAAGCAATAGCCTCACCCATGTCGCTTGTGTATTACGTTTTACGCACAAACGTGCCCTATTGACGTTGAACACTTGAACAGTCGTAGATTTGGTTGAGGTAAACAGATTTTCACAGTGAGAAATAAGGTAAATATATGTTCATTGATTTGAGATGTCTACACGAATATGATTTAGATAGTCTCATTGAAATATATTTAAAGCAACATCGAATAAATTACGATAAATACCGGTTAGCGTTCGCTAGTTAGCCAACAAGCTGGCCACTTATAGTTTCTTGTCATGCCCACAATACACTATCTATTTTATATATATATATATATATATATATATATAGCTAACTAGCGATGCTGGTGGCATCGTGTAAAACATAAAAATAGACAGTGCATGTAGTTTAGGGATATCGGCTCTCAGCCAGGTGAAGTCTTTTTAGAGACGTGCAGCAGTACCTATTTATTGGTGAAATAGTACTGAGTTCAGTGTCTGTCACACCTCAGTAGCCCACCAGCCATGAACTGGAACAAAGGAGGCCCGGCAGGTAAGCGAGGGTTCGGGTTTGGAGGATTCAGCCTTGCGACCGGAAAGAAGGAAGAGCCCCGTCTGCCTCAGCAGGCCCACACGGCGTTCGGCGCTACGGGCTCAGGGGGAGGTTACGGCAGGAATCAGCAGCTTCCCGCATTCTACAAGATAGGCACGAAAAGAGCTAACTTCGACGAGGAGAATGCGTGAGTGGCACTTCAATTTTCTGGGAGTGAATGCATTAGGGGGACAAACCGGGTCTCGCGTTTTCTCCCTTGTCGTTTATTTCTGTTGTCACTTAAGTGACTCAAAGGTTGGGGTTTTCATTCTTCGGGTGGTGGTGGGACTCTGCTTGTTTTCCAGGTATTTTGAAGATGACGAGGAAGAGTCCAGCAATTCAGACCTGCCTTACATCCCTGCGGAGAACTCCCCCACACGACAGCAGTTCCAGTACCAGGATGGGGGTTCCGACAGTGAGGATGACCCTCTGGATGCCTTCATGGCCGTGGTAGAGGTAAGTTCTGCTCCAGGAAACCAACCAAGTAGGACCTATGTACACATTTAATGCTGAACCATAGTTCTTTGCCTAAATGTGCAACTTAATAATATATATTAAGATTAACTGAAGAATGGTATTTACTTAGCAAATGGAAGGAAGGAAAAAAAAACTTTGCTGTCATTTTTCCTCACATGTTAAGCAAAATAATGTAAGCGTTGTAACTAAGGTGAAAAAAGTGAAAGGTTTGATGTTTTATAGAGCTCTTGTAGCCTTGAATAAGTCTGCGTAGTTGGTAACATCCGGTTAGCAAACACCGTAGCATAAATAAATAAAAAAACCGGTGTTGTGTCTTTGTTAGAATCAAGCAGCCAAGGACATGAAGAAATTGGAAGAGAAGGAAAAGGAGAAAAAGTCTAAGTAAGTTCAGTTTAAGATTAAAAATCTTCTGTCTTTAAAAAAAAAAAAAAAAAAAAAATCTGAACAGCTATGTGTGTTTGACTGATTTTTATTAGGCCGTCTGGATATTAGTTCACACATTTCTTTTCCTGCAGCTGGACATCAGGTTACAAATTTAACAAATATTGTTATCAGGTTATCAAGCTAATCAAGAATCTCTCACAAGTTCCTTTATCCTTGTAAATAACTAAAAATCTGTTCTCAATCTAAACATGCAGTCGAAGCATCCACATTATCAACTGATTTCACCACAAGATGTATGTGGTGAAGCCATGATGGGATTTCTCCATTTGCCTTGTATGGCTAGACTAGAAAAATATCTGGAATTTTTTTTTGTTTTTGTTTTTTTGTTGGATTCTAGCCACTTATTATTGGCAAGCAAACCTTGCCCCTGACCTGTCTGTGCCTCATCAGTCTCTGTCAACCTTAGCCTACAGTAAGGGCAGGGATGTTGGAATTAGTGAATTGAGATGTGTGCGGCGGGAGGGAGGAAGGGGGGCGGGGCTTTGGGGTGACGGACGAGTCGCAGGGAAGTTTTTTTTTTCTCCGCTTGTTTTTTCCAGGGGTATACGTGATGACATAGAAGAGGAAGATGACCAAGTGAGTGTGACACCTAGTGTTCCTTTCTTACACCTGTTTAGAGCTGCCTGTTTACCATTTGTTTCAGTGCCATTCCCCCACCCCGCCCCATCTGCTCTGCAAACAGTGGTTTCTGGCAGCTTCTTTCAGGCCCACACTGCCCTTTACGCTGCCCATTGCAGGTCGATCCCTTGTAAGACCCCCCCACAGATATTCCGGTTGTTCAGACAGCTTTCTGGCCATCATTCCCCATCCGTTTTTTTTTTCTTTCTTCAGTGGATACGCATATTAAGTTCTGTACTACCTGCAACTGCTGGCTCATCGGTTGTAATTCTATCCGGTTATGGTTACATTGTGCACTGATAAGTAGGTAGATAGAGAAGATAAGGAAGTGACAGAGAAAGCAATCGTACAACGTTATTTCAGTGATTGTGCCTCTGGTCTTTGAACAGTGTACCATGTAAATTGTGTCAAAAACACTGATTTATCCCTGATTTACCCATGTTACGCGACGTGATCGTTGAAAAGTGAGTTGCTGCAGTTGTAGATTTAAAACTGCGGTAGAAGGTGTCTGATTAGTGTTCACAGCATGCCTGGCCTTCTCAGATGCATTACTTTGTATGAATTTGCTGTCTTATCGTATTTCACGGGATTGGCCTGTGGAGTCTTTTCCTTGTTTTTCCTCTTTTTGTGTGCTGCTCAAAAGTGAATCAAAGCTGCATATTTAACATGAGCCTTTCATCTTTTTTTTTTTATTATCCCTGATTGACGGCTGAATGGGCCTATCAGCAGCTGTAGAGCTGAGAGCAGTCGCAGGCTGTTCTTTTCTGTGTTAGGATTGGACGTTCCACTCAGGCCAGCGTTTCAGGTTGGCCAGCGATTAGGCCAACCAGTCTCTGATGCCCAGTGCTGTGCTCTGTGCAGGAGGCTTATTTCCGGTTCATGGCGGAGAACCCCACGGCTGGGCTGACCCAGGAGGAGGAGGACGAGAACGTTGAGTACGACAGCGACGGCAACCCCATTGCTCCTCTCGTCAAGAAGATCATCCTGCCACTGGCCCCCATTGACCACTCTGAGGTAGGCAGCACCGGGAGCCGGTTCACCGAAAGTGCAAAGGCTCAACTATTTCCACCAGCTTGCTGCACCAAATGCATAGATAACCCCCACCATAGCTAGCATTACTGTAGCCTGCTGTTGCTCCTGTCTCTTTGTGTGAATGTGTTCTCTCCCTCTTCAGATTGACTACCCCCCGTTCGAGAAGAACTTCTACAATGAGCACGAGGAGTTGAACGTCCTGACTGGCATCCAGGTGGTGGAGCTGAGGCAGAAACTGAACCTGCGGGTATGTTCTGGTGCTGGTAACAGAAGGGAAGCACGTAGTGCCTTATGCATGTCTAATTCTAAGTCTGCTAATACCTTGTGTGCGTCGGACTTGCAGGTGTCCGGCGCAGCCCCCCCAAAGCCTGCCACCAGCTTCGCCCACTTTGGATTCGACGAGCAGCTGATGCACCAGATCCGCAAATCGGAGTACACTCAGCCCACGCCCATCCAGTGCCAGGTCTCTGTCGCCCCGGCAACACCCATCAGCCCACACACAGCATCCGCTACAGTCCCTAAGGACATCCACAACCGCACTAATGTTGATGAAGATATTTGATCAGCATCAACAAGATGTCATGGCAGCCTGCGCTTAACATTCAACAGTCTGTCCAGGTCCTTCATAAATGGCCATGAGCAGGTGTTTAGTGGTAACTCTGCGTTGAATCGTTCAGAATAAAAATGTGTGCCTGGTTGCCTTTGTTAGATATTTAATGGGTGCAGCCTAAGATTTGAACTCTTTACATTATCAATTTGTAGCTTGAAACTGGAGTCTGTCCTGCTGTGCTCTTCACACACTACACAACACATGGAGGACCCTGAAGCAGTTTGGCAGGGCTGAGGCTGTACCTCCCCTGTCTCACAGGGAGTCCCCATCGCGCTGAGCGGCCGCGACATGATTGGCATCGCCAAGACTGGCAGCGGCAAGACCGCCGCCTTTATCTGGCCCATGCTGGTGCACATCATGGACCAGAAGGAGCTGGAAGCGGGCGAAGGGCCCATCGCCGTCATTGTGTGCCCCACCAGAGAACTCTGTCAGCAGGTAAGGGTGGCGGGGGTGCCGCTCAGTGAAATCTGTTAATGCCACCGAAAGGCTGCATCAGGGGATGGCGATGTGAAGTAACCTGCCGTTATTGACATTGTTTAAATGGATTATTACTTTTTTGTTCAGTACAACTTGTAGAGCTTAAAATTTTATATCGCATTCATTTATATACCTGTATGTTTTCTGAAGCATTTAAGGTAAAGCCTTGTTCAAGGATGCAACTGTAGTGCCGCTTTCTGGGATATTAAGTAAAATGGCTTAAGTGGTATCCTGCTGCAGGATGTACAGTTCCAGTGCTTTTGTTGGCACCATGCCCTCACAGACTGAGTCCTGCTGTGGCGCTGGCCTAACGGCGCAGTTTCAGGGAAAGCGCTTGGCATGTCCTCCTCCTGAACGGTTTGTGATCGACGCATGCTCTCCCCAGATCCACGCCGAGTGCAAGCGTTTTGGGAAGGCCTACGCCCTGCGTTCGGTGGCCGTGTACGGTGGAGGCAGCATGTGGGAGCAGGCCAAGGCCCTGCAGGAGGGCGCCGAAATCGTGGTGTGCACCCCGGTAAGAGCCGGCCCGTGGTACCCTCAGTGATCAGCGGAGTAGCAGCTTGTATCCCAGTGTATGCATTTGGTCTGTCACTCTCAGAGCCTGCCTTCAAAGAGAACGCACACACATGTTTATGTCAATGTGAACAGGGTCGTCTGATTGACCATGTGAAAAAGAAGGCCACTTCACTGCAGAGGGTGACCTACCTGGTGTTCGACGAGGCAGACCGGATGTTCGACATGGGCTTTGGTAGGTGGGCCCCTGTGTCTGAATGTATAATAAAATAAAAGTATGCTAAGGAAAGACGCTGCTGAACAGTTAAAGATTTACTGGGGTTATATGACACAAACGTGAGTCACAGGAAAAGAACCCAGTCACACTGCATGTTTTACCAGTTCGTTTTGAAATTTTTTATTTTTTTCCCCCCTAGAATACCAGGTGAGGTCCATTGCCAGCCACGTGCGCCCTGATCGACAGAGTAAGTGTTCTGAGCCCTGAGCGTCCGTTCACGTGCTTTATACCACGTGTGCTGTGTGTATAAACCATCTGTGGCTCTGTGCCTAACCAAGGAAACGGCTCCCCACAGCTCTCCTCTTTAGTGCCACCTTCCGCAAGAAGATCGAGAAGCTGGCACGGGACATCCTGGTGGACCCCATCCGCGTGGTGCAGGGAGATATCGGGGAGGTACAGCCTAAGTCACTGCCATGATCCCTCCTGATGAAAACAATTGCACGGCCTGCTTGATTTGACTTGGGACAGAGGTGCAAAGCACACTACAATGCAGTTAATGGAACACTTTATGCAAGGCCATAACTTTTTATGAGTAATGTCACAGTAACTAATTGTTTAATATATATAAAGATCTTAACCAAAACAAGTGAAAATGCGGAAGAACTGCACCTGCATGAAATGTTACTACAGATGGACCGAGTAGGCACGTGTGGAGGGTTTCTTTAATGCTAAGTATGCTATTGAGGGGGGATCGTCTGTTCATATTCGTTGAGCATCTCCTTCCCCGCCCCAGGCCAACGAGGACGTGACACAGCTGGTGGAAGTGATGCCCAGCGGGTTGGAGAAGTGGGGCTGGCTGCTGCGCCGCCTGGTGGAGTTCACCTCCGCCGGCTCCGTGCTCATCTTTGTCACCAAGAAGGCCAACTGCGAGGAGCTGGCCACCAACCTGACCCAGGAGGGCCACAGCCTGGGCCTGCTGCACGGGGACATGGACCAGAGCGAGAGGAACAAGGTCATCTCCGACTTCAAGAAGAAGAGCCTGCCAGTACTGGTGGCTACTGACGTGGCGGGTGAGAGTGGGCGTGGATCTTGGGATGGGGGGTCGAGTTGCCGTCCGGTTCCTGCCTGTTTGCTCGGGTTGGATATCGAACACAAGCTGCGCATTGAACGGCTTGGGTTTTCCTGTTTTTGCACTGATACCGGGCTTTGCTGATTCATCTTTGTTGCTCTGCTCTGAGTGAACCATCGTGACCCGAGTCCACCGCCCCGTCTCCCCAGCTCGCGGTCTGGACATCCCCTCGATTCGCACGGTGGTGAACTATGATGTGGCACGCGACATTGACACCCACACACACCGGATCGGCCGCACTGGCCGCGCCGGGGAGAAGGGCGTGGCCTACACCCTCCTCACCCACAAGGACACGTCATTCGCTGGGGACCTTGTGCGTAACCTGGAGGGTGCCAATCAGAATGTGTCTAAGGAGCTAATGGACTTGGCCATGCAGGTGAAGTGTTCTGTCGCCGTTTGCCTGAATGGGTAATGTCCTAAACAGCTCACCTGACTGAGTAGCAGTAACACCCTTATCCTTGGAGATTGGCAATTTCTGTGCTGACCTGACAATGTTTGCCTTTTCATTTATATGTGATCTCCTGTTTGCCACTGCTATACACAGAATCCCTGGTTCAGGAAATCTCGCTTCAAGGGAGGCAAAGGGAAGAGGCTGAACATCGGAGGCGGTGGGCTGGGGTACAGAGAGAGGCCCGGGCTGGGAGCAGACACCTCGGTGAGTCCTGCAGTGACGCTCCATGGCAAAGTTGCGTCTTGGTGTGCACTCTGCGCCGTCTTGTCCGTCTGCGTGGGTGTTGCTGGTGCGGGGCATTCGTGGCCCCACGTCGATGCCCTGGTCTAAGGCTGCGTGTTGCCCAGCAGGATCGCAGCAGCGCTGGCAGTGGCGGGGCGTCCCTCTGCAACTATGAAGCCTTCAAAGCGACCTCTGGCGCCATGGGAGACCGCATGTCTGCCATGAAGCAGGCCTTCCAGGTGATGCTGGTTTCCTAAGAGCGAGCCCGCAGCATCACGTCCCACCTACCGTGAGTGATCCCATTAACGGACTCTGTGTGTTTCTGCCTTTTAGGCACAGTACAAGAACCACTTTGTAGCAGCGTCAGGCTTCCCCCCCAAGCTGAGTGCCGCTTCCAGCAGCTCGTCTGGCTGGACCAGCGCCGGCAGCCTTAGCTCCCTGCCATCAGGGACCCCCGAGGAGATCGAACGGCCCCGGGCAGGCCCCCCTTCAGGCATGGCTCTTCCCACTGCCATAACCATGGGGACCAAAATGTCCGGGTTCACCAGCGCTGGCGCTCTCAGCTCTCTGTCCGACAGCTACACCAACCAGCCCCAGAGTTTCCCTGCCCCGCCCCGGGAGCCGGTCCGCGACCGGCCAGGTGACGAGAGGGGCCGCTACGGAGAGAGCCACTATCACCACGGCGAGAGGGGCGACCGGCGCGGTGGAGGTGAGCGCGACCGCTACAGGGACCGTGAACGCGACGCCGAACGAGACCGCTACGGGGACAGAGATCGGTACGGCGGCGGGCGCCACGGCGACAGCAGGAACGGCGACGGAAGCCGCAGGGACAGAGAGGGCCGGGTCGATAGGATGGGGGAGCGGGATGACTGGAAAGGGGAAAGGGAGGGTGGAGACAGGGCTGGGAGTGAGGGGAGAGGAGACAGGGGGGAAGACAGCTTTGCTGTTCCAGACCCCCCCAAACGCAAGAAGAGCAGATGGGACAACTGAAACCAACCCTTATTAGCCCAAACTCAAGCCACCCACTCTAAAGTGAGCATCTGTAGTTGAGACGGACGGTTGGCAAAATGAATAGAAGTTTTGAGAAACATCCACAGATGTGAGATGGCAAAACTCTGCTGTTTTCCTTTTCCAAGCGCTGTAACATACGCAACAAGTGTGCTCTGATTGGGTGGAGATAGTGCCGTTGCTTGTCGTGGAGACCTTGTCTACAGCCCTGCGCTGGTCTGAAGGGTGGGAGAATTTACTAAGGGGACATTAATCCTCTTTGCTTCATGTCCGGCGGAATTAGGTTCTGGGCACAGCAAAGGCAGAAAGCGGAATCCTGTGGAATAAGCCTGGTCTTTCTGTCCTCTGTGGATATTAAGTAACAGTGTGCATTTAATTAGCGCCCCACATCACATTGGTTTACTTATCGTTAAGACTCAGTCACCGATTTGCTTTAAAAAAAAAAAAATGCTGTTTTTGTGTGGCTCTATTATTACTAATGTGAAAAAAAGAAAATCTGTATTAAAGTGTTATTTAGCTGAGGCCTGTATTGGCTCAGGGGTAATTTTTTCTCTGTTTATTGCTTTTGTGGGGAGTTTTGTGACCGTGTTTTTTGGCTCGTGTTGGCGTCGTGTGCATGTTTAAGCGGGCGACCGTGCGTGTATTTTCCGATTGTGTGATGTCCGACAATCCAAAATGAGCAAGAGAGGTTTTCCCACCAGTACCCAGGAATTGACTGTACGTGAATGTAATGTTTGTAAGCGCTGTTTAATGGGTTTTGGAGCTCTTTTTCTATCCTTTCCCAAACTGTATTCCTAAACAACGGAGCCCAAATGGACCGATTAAAGCTGAGTTATGCCCCAGCAATGTATTGCGTGGCCCGGAATGCCACTGCAGTTGGTTATCTACTGATTTGCTTATGAAAATCTGTCTTGTTTTTTTGGGGGGTTTTTTCCCCTCCCGCCTTTGGATATAATTGAATGGACTGCGCAATAATGGTATTTACTGTGCTACAACCAATTTACTGTGCTGTAACTAGTTTTGCTTAGAGCCTACTAGAAGAGGTGGGGTTCGGAAAGAAGTGCGTCTCGTTCTTCACAAGCTTTTGGGCACAGCATGGAGAACTTGTTTCATGACGAATGTTGCCCTTCTATCCGTAGTAACACTCGGTTTAAAGAATGCGTGCTCCGGTTTTGAAAGGCCTTTTTGTGCATCAGGAATATTAAATGTGAGAGGACCTCTGCCCGAATAAAGCTGCGTACAATGCACACTTGCACGTGTGCCAAAAATCCAGCCTTTCTGAAGACCCCTGGGTATCGCCCATGTTAGACCCGCTGTTCTTACCCTTCCTTCTGGGAGAAACCCCAGCTGCCTTCTGCCTCGAGTTCAGCTGACATTCGATACCAGTCTTCTCCTGGAGTCATCTTTGTTCTAATCCCTAAGGCTTGAGCCACTGACAATACCATGCCTGCCTTCCTATTTGGGATCCTCACTGACAACCGTTGTGGCATACTGTACTTGAATATTTGAAAATATATGCCTATGGAAAGAATGAAATACCACACTCATGGTTATTTACACTGAAGTTAATTCAAGTCTCATTAGATTTGGTAATGTAATTAAACTGCAAATTATTCCCATTTAACTTTGGTAGGCTTATGCATTTTGAAATTTCTCAAGGTGCAAATCGACAACAAAAAACCAAGATGATATAGGAGTTTATTTATAGTCTTAGTCTATTTCACATCTATGTTTGTCACCAAAAACTTTAAGCAGATAATTCTGAAACCGGTTTTCGATGAACAAATGAGTCAAACGTAATTAGTCTAGAGAAATAAGTTCAGCAGGGTAAACCTAGGAACCAGGGAAAGCCTGCTGTACTCTCCTGTATTCTACTGTGTTTTGCTTCAGTGTTTAGGTATGTTGTTTTGGATAAAAGTGAGTAAATATGAATGTAAACTTTACGGTGGCAGTGTATCAGCAAACAGCTGCCATCAGTAGAAACTAAATACACTCTTGATGTTATACTTCGACACTGTCGGATCAGAACCTAAGTAGGCTACACTTCATAAATAATCAGCAAGCGGAATGGTCAGTGCTGGGAAAGGTCAGCGCTTGGTTACATGAGAATGGCCTCTGCTTTTAGTGACCGAGCACCTTTTTTTCCAAGAGTTGTGTTTCACTTTCTGTCTCTCTGTCAGTCGGGCATGTTTCTGTTGCCAGTGACATGCAATCACATGACCTTCTTGTCTGTAAGGCTTTTGGGTTAGGGAAGCAGTTCCATTGGTTCTGGAGATTTGACTAGGCCAAGCCTGCTCTAGCAAAGCTCAGACATGATAGTTACAGAAGCAGACAGGTATGTTTTTAATCAATCGCGTCTGTCATTCGCCCAATTGCCTGCTCCGGATTTATCAAAAAACGTTCCAAGGTGTACATGTTTCCAAGTACAAATCCAGCCCACACTGCATCAATCGTTCTCATGTCCCCTGTCCGAAAGGAGTCATGAACATCTGCTTCCAATGACTAGGCCCGAAGGCCAGGTCACCCGCCTCTGCTCTGAAACGTCAGCCGACAGCACTAAGCTCGAGAGCCCCGTCTAGCACAAGGTCACGTCTGGGTTCTCCTGAAAATTAAGACGGCACACTGTAAAACACTCAGCCAGTGTTTGTGGTGTTTTGTTTTTTTTCTTCTCTTTCTAATGCTTGATTTAGAAGTTTGGCTGGTATAGATTGTATAACAATCTCGGAGATTATATCATATGCATTGCGAGACAATTTGACTGTTGATATTTGCTTTATGGGAAATATTAACCATTGGACAATTCCTCTTATTTACTGTTTTCTGTATTTTCATTTGTAATATTTATTTACTTAAAAATACTTAAAATCTAGTTACACTTTACTGTACTGTGCTGAGTTAAATAATAATAGGAATAAACAGGTGCAGGACAACACAATATTTACAGTACCCTAAATTATAAAGGTATATACACTTTTCCATTGTCAAATTATCAGGAAGTTTGTTTCAGGGGGAAAAACAGACTTGGCACGGAATGTGGGTTAACCTCTGTAACAATATTTGTTTGCCAAGGTACTTATCGAAACAAGAAATGCAGTCGAAGCTAGTGGAAGGCTGAAACAAATGGTAATTTAGCGTAGAAACACTTTAATAGAAAGGTTATCCATGAAACCAGTCACTGTAAAGACGTCAGTACATTTTTTGTCTTAGAGAAAAACATGGGTCTTCATTGGTTATCATGGTAAAACCAAAAAATTATATAAATAAATCGTTTCAAAGAAATACAGTAGACACTGACGGTCAAGCCTTCAAGCAGAGGATAATACAGGCCTTACATGTAAGATGTAATAGAGCGGGAGAATATCTACAAATACAAAATCAGCTAGGACTACTTTAATTTGTCATTTAATCATGTCAAAATATTCCTCCCTTTGTATCACATCGAATTTAACGAACAACGTGAAACACCTATCCGCTACTTCGTCTTTGCCTCTGGTGTAAAAGAGGAGAACGGTTCGCAAATTTGGGTGAGGCATAAAAGAAAGGAGGGGGGCTGTCCTGACCAATAGCATGCAACATCCTGCCGATTAAAAAGAGTAAAGATCGGCTCTAGGAGACCGAATGTGAGAGAAGGGAACGGCAAGCTAAGGGAGCCGTTTCTGTTGGCAGTCTCTGGCTAAGTCAGAACCTTTCGAAAAAAAATCACGCGGAGACGGATGAGAAAACCATTAGCTCAAAAATATTGTTAAGACGGACGAAGGCATTTTATTGTCTTTCTATTGACTAGCTACGTTGACAAGAATACGCTGCGCAGATGGTAAGTGGCTCTCGCCCCTCTCTGGTTTATCTACGGTTGTATAGCAGCCGCCAGCGAACCCTCTCACCCCCCACCCTTTTGTGAACGGAGGTGATGTCCATGTATTAGGTTATGTGCATAGCTATCACTGCAATTGGTATATAAAACGTTTTTTTGTTTAGACGGGTGCAAACACACTTAATCAACCTAGCTAACTAATTGGCTATATTTGACTTCTACCTATGTTTTCTTATCGAGTCGAATTGCTAACACAAAATTCCATTGTCCAGTACATTTCAAAACAATACGTATTCACTACCACATTAGCTGAGTATTTTTTTGAGGTGCAATGCTTCCTTTCGCAAATTATATGAATCGCCATAACGGAATTTTAATTATTTATTATTTGGTCTGTTGCGCGGTTTGCTTCGCTAGTTTATCGAATAAATAAGCAATGCTGCGTGGAATCGGTCTGAGCGTCAGCTTCTTTGAGCTGAGAATCGGCAGTCTTGCACGGTTTGCCGCTTTATTAAAGCCCAAGGGAATTGATACGGTATATTCTAGGTAAGATGCCTGCAGCACCCAGGCGTTAAGCTAGGTTTTAAAAATGTGATGTTTCAAAGACCAGGCATTACTTAATCAAGCGGGGCATTGCTACAGTACATGACAGTTACGTAAGGGATTCACGGAAATTTACCGCGAAGGTCCTAACACGTCAGCCCTAGGGATGTCAGTTCTCATCTCCTGCTATTATTATTGTAACGATATCCTAATAAATAAAACCGTTGCAATGCTATTTTAATGTGTGTACGAGGAATGGCTTTCCGGTGCAGGATTATTTCAGTTTCACGATTTCAACTTAAGCAATAATAGGTATTGCTTTAAGACCATTTAAATATATATTGGCTCTGAAGTAACATCGTTGGTTTTCTACTGAAGTTTGTTTTTGCAGGCCAAGGCAACTCTCTAAGGCAGGCTAAGAGTGTCAGTGACTTGCCTTCACGATAGAAATAGCGGTTTGCCACAGACTCCCTGGTTGGCGAGTGTGCTCAACCTTCCCGTCTATTGCACCCGTCTATTTTAAATATTTGGTCTAAAAGCACTGTAGGCTCAGACTTGTTAAATGGCAACATAAAGTATTTGGGTTTGAATCCAATCTGCCTGAGCTGCAATTTTCCAAGTTGAAGTCTATTCCAAATTGGTTCTGTGGCAACTATGTAACTTTTGTGCTGAATCGAAACCTTTTGATTAAACCTTTTCTCTCAGTAATGCCCCATGCATTCAGAGAGTTAACATGCCTAATACAAAGGATTTGTGTGGATTAGCATTTGTCGTTAACTTTGTACGCCAGATGTCGTCAATCGCAGTTTACTTCATTGAGTATACTTGTAACTCCAATTCTAGCTAACAGTCTAGGATAACATCTGAGATCTCCTGCTGTGGAGGGGTGTAGAATAGTAAGATGTTCTGGCAGAATTTATGTAATGCAATGCTGCGGAAGGCTTGTTTCCAGCAACTGTGCTTGAACGTGTCTTTTATCTAGTCTGCCTTTGGGACAGGAGTCCGTCTTGTGTACAGCTAAACAAATCTACGATTTCACATGCCCAGGGCGGGAGGCACACCCCGCCTTTGCCTACCCCTGTTCAGCCAGCCACAAATGTGTGGGCCACCTAACACTTCTAGACACGAGGAAGCAGAGCGGTGCGAACTGGGGACTCATCCGCTTGATTATGGGAACTGGCTAACGGAGTGCTCCCCATTCAAGACATCAGGAAGTAAATGTAGCAATTCAAAGTGATAAATGTCAGA
>JAOVYW010000074.1:8927414-8940564 GCA_025775045.1 Hiodon tergisus | reverse complement strand
GGGAACTGGCTAACGGAGTGCTCCCCATTCAAGACATCAGGAAGTAAATGTAGCAATTCAAAGTGATAAATGTCAGATGTCAGACAAACGGGCTGCCAGAAAGCTTTGTCTAGTCTCAGTGGGGGGTGGCACTGCAGGTGTTTTCCGTGACAAACCGCTCCTACACAGAAAGCCACTTGTAACTTGTATAAAGTGTATCACCTGACAGCTAATGGGAACACTTTTTTTAAAACATTTTAATTCCATTGCTTTTTTTTTTTTTTACTCTGCTGCAGTAAAATAAAAAATTTTAAAAGCAGTGGTTTAATTTGTATTTTTTACTGCAGATCTTCTTGCTATGATGCATAATGATTAGAAAAAACAAGGGTACTCTTACAATAAAGTTAGAAAAATTTGCTGCTTGTTAATTCGTGGTTTTTTTGTCACACTGGCTAGAAGCTATACTCTTTTTCTCTCTTGGAATGCAAAAAGGTGACGGTTGGTTTGTAGTTTAAAACCTTTCCGGTCTCTCTCTGGTACTGCCCTTTTTTAGCCGTTTTATCCGCGCTCGAGTGAGAATAACGTATTCTATAATAAGCCCCTAGCATGGCACCACATTAGCTTTGAGGGTATGCAAGTTTGCTCGTCTGGCAAACGATTTCCCCAGTTTCCTGTGCACACATTGGTTTAATCATCGCGCTGTGACTGCACCGTCGTGTTTCGGTGCAGATTTGCAATGGCTGTGAGGGAATGCCCACGCGCGAATGCTAACCCTCACAGCGGCTACACCCAATGCTCCATTGAGTAGAGCCCAGTGCGAAGAGATTTCAAGTGAAAGCTGTGAAGATTGAAGAACTTTCTGCCTCATGCGGTCAGGTGTAACACTTCGTCAAGCTGCATCGCTCCAGCTGGGGCTCTCAAGGTGCAGACCTGCGCAGGCCTAGTGATGACATGTTGACAGGTGTGATCTGTGTGGGGATCTCCATGTGGAGCAGGGGGACTGTGGAGGCTCAACCCTCCCTGCTGTGGTCAAATTCCACCTCTCCAAAATCGGTACAGCTGGCATGATTGGACACGTTTCCTTGAATTCGTGGCCCTCTGAATCTTTTTTTTGGTATGTGAAATATGACGCAGTACATGGAATTTGCTTGTCTTTTTTTCTGTTCAGTGAAAAATGGGTTGACTACATGATGGGTCCTTGCATGCACAAACCAAGACATCCTGCAGTTTTCTGAATAGCCGTGTTTCTTAATTTTAGAAATATTCATAAGTTGGACTGAAGGTACCCTTCTGATGACTGTTTCGGTATCTCTGAACTCTGGCTCCCCTGCCTTTTACGCTTCCCTTTTCCCCGGTTTCATATCCTTGTCTACATCTCTGTCAGCCTCTTAATTTAATTTTTACACAGCAGGGCAGCTTGTCTGGCAGAAGTGTGGAGTTGAAGAACGCCTGATCCGGACGGAGAGGTTCTTATCAGGGTGAAACTGTGTGGAGCTCCTATTTGCATGACTTATCTTTTATTTGTTCATTTATTTTCACTTCTCTAGAAGAACGTTGTTCTCTTTCCTGATTGGCGTAAGCATATTCCAAATGCACAAACAACGTCCTAAATGCTAACTTGACTTGCCTGGATCTCTGTGCAAACTCTAGTGTGCTTGTGGACCAGCTCCACCTGTGCTATTGAAACGGACCCAAACTACGTTCCCCATTTTAAACTCCCACCATCTCTTTAATTTTTAGTTCAAAATGACCAAGGCCTGCGTAAACTAGATGGTGGTTGGCTATCTAGCACTTAGTTTCATGAGGTTAGCCTTGACCAGTAAATGCAATCTCTAAACGTTCTTTCTCACTTACAAACCCATTTGGCCTCCTGCTGAGAAGAGTGGTCCCCACCACAATGGCTCAGTCAGGACCTGCTTCATCCAGACAAGGCAGGTTTAGAGGAATGGTGTTTTGAGAGGAACAAGCAGTATGGTACAGTCTGCGTACGCGTCTGTGCTCGCTTCAGCTGAGCGTTTCCCAATTCTCGTTGCTGCAGTGGGCGTTTTCACATGGTGGAGGGGGCTGGTGGTCTGCCTCTCTGGCATCGGTGCTGGGCTGACATCATGATTGATTTGTTACTATGAACTAAGTCTATGTCTGCGTCTATCTGTGCGTTGATCGTGGATCGTTGCTTTCAGTCCTGAGGGCACGAATGTCGAGATGCCCATATTAGGCAAACATTACACAAAGTTGCACTCGCGGTAGACCTCAGGGACGCGTCGTGCCTGGATTTATATTTCTATTTTAGGTTTACTCATCAGTGCCATGTAGGGGCCCTGGGTTAGGGTCCCAGTGGCCAAACTCCTTGGTGCCTCTGTGCTTCAGTGATTGGTCCTGAATGCTAATTTTCTGGGAAACGGTTAGTGGGACATGTCCAGCTGTTGGGGCGAAGGTGTCTTTATTAATTTTATTTGTGCAACGCTGCAAATGAATGGAAATCACTCCTAGGGCTTTTTTTGGGTATTAAATGTGATTGAGCATGTTCCCTTTTTAGTAATGGGGCTCCTCTTCACCAAATTGTGATTTGGTAGTTTTAAGCAGTTTAGTCCATGTAGGGGTGTTTAGAAGTTGCTAAATATAACGTGTTAAATGACAGCCCCGTCAAAAACCCTAATCGCATGATACAGCAGCATATTGAGATCCCATGGGAGTGGGGAGGCTCTCAGCTGCACAATGAGACTGTCTCAGCCTCCCACTGCAGATGGCACCAGACGTCTCCTCTTTCCGCGGGGGCCTCTGCACAGGTATCGCCGCGGTCGACCCGCGCGAGCAGAAGGCGGCAGGACGAAGAGGGGTGCTCCGCTTGTTTGCGTCTGTGTCCTACAAAGGCCCGGTCCAGCCGTCTGTGTGCAGCTCCAAAGCACACCGAGAATTCGCTGGTCCTGTGTAGTCTTGCGCCAAGTGAAACGCAGCCCTGTTCCTAGTTCTCAAGTTGAAACAAGTTCAGCCTGTGTCAGAATTTTTGCTCCATTTTTCAAAAATGTACGACGGCTATGTAAATGAGAACCCTCTTTTAGTCGGTCTATCCCATGCTCTCTGGAGACTTTGCTTCAGTGGGAAGAAACGGAACCAGGCCTTGTCTGATGACGTGTCTCTCGTTCTTGGGTTCGTTTCTGCTGAGGCTGCTCTTTTCAGGCCCTCTGCGTTGGTGTGTCTGCCGCGTGTGTTTGAAACCTCAGTTTCGAGTTTATCGGCGCAACCTATTCCCTTCTCTGCGACCTCATGCTTGCCTGAAAGCACCTGGAAGTGGTTTGCTTCACGTCGGAGACTGTGAAACGTCTTAGTCCCGAGCATGTGCTAAGCCATGGAGATCTCAAAGGTTGTGTGTGTGTGTGTGTGTGTGTGTGTGTGTGTGTGTGTTGGGGTGGTGTAGAGGTTGTTTGTGTGTGTTTTCCAGGTGTAAATCTGTTTGTTGTGCAAACCCTCGAGTTTGATTCACGCTGACTCAGGGCATTGACCGCAGTTAGTCTCGTTTCCTTCCCGTTACATTCCCTCCACTTCAAAGTAGAACATTTTCCCTCCCGAACAATGAATACCTTCTGTTTTTTTTTGTGTTTTTTTTTTTTTTTTTTCTCTTCTCGGAACCAGTGAACACGTGCTGTCTGTGGTGCCTGTTGTCACTCTACAAGTGTTCTCAGGCTTCACGCTTGGCCGTTCGGTGTGAGTGCACGACAGGAAGTGTCTGTTTCTCACGCATCCGTGCACCATGGGGGGGGGCTGTTCCCTTGGTGTTCTACGCTGCGCCCGAGCGACCTCCTCTTAACACCAGCATCTGGCAGCTGACCCTGTGCCCCTTCCCTGAGAACATCTTCACAGTGGCTGCTCCCGTAGGTGGGGACAGAACACATGTGGATCGGGCCAGGGCACTTTTGACAAGATTATGTATGAATGTTGTTGACGTCACTAATCACACGGGGGACATGCGTGTCTATAGCTGGTGGCTAAGTATATTTGCATTCTTCTTTAACCCAAAATGGTGTGCAGTGTGTGTGTGTGGTGATTTCGGGTTACTCAAAATGGTTGTAGTTGAGCCTCTGATCGCCAGGGGTCTCTCTGGAAGTTGACTTGCGGCGCCCCCATGCAACTTCCTCTTTGGTCCAATTCTGCTTTGCTCATTGCTTTGCAGTTGGTAAGTGTGAGCGATCTAATTGCAGGAGCCCTACACTGGCGACTGTAAATTGCTTTGAATCCTAGCTGCAAGGTTGGATGGCTGGTTGGCTGGAGCAGGGTTTCTGGCAGGATTGGAAGGGATTATTACATTGTTTTCCTGTCCGTCTCTTCTATTCATGAAGTAGACCAAACAGCAGGTTGGGCTTAATGGGTGTGGGTGTGCGGCCTTCTGACGATAAGATCCCATTGAAAGTGCAGTTAACAAATGTAATTTTCTTTTGCGCGACTAAGCTTGCTGTGAGGCCATTGTCCGGACCCGTCTGTCTTCTTTCCTGTTGTCCCCTGCTCGCCACCCCCTGAAATGTCTGTGGTACAACTGACTCGAGACCGATCCCTTCTTACTATCCTCTAGGTTCGCCCCGGCCGTAGGAACATGGTCACCACACTGCCAGGTTATTTCTCCGTAGGCAGGTTGTGTGCGTGTGCGCGTGCGCGTGCGGCTCCAGGCCCAAAGTGTGCGGCTGACAGGAAAGGACTTGGCAGCCTCACAATTACCACTACACACCTTGTTCTGGTGACCTGTATTGGACTTTCAACCAGGGGCGTGGCCAGGAACCTTCTGCAAAGATGCAAAATGGCTTAGAATGCTCGACGGTATGGCCCTCATAAAGCTGTTCTGCGTCTTTAAGAAAGTGATGGTCCTGGCCCATAGGTACTTGAGCGCCTGTGCACGTAAACCGCACACTGAACTCAAAACATCTGTGGGGATGATCATCATCATCATCATCATGATGATTGTTGATGGGCTCATTTGTTTTCTTTACCCCCCCCCCCACAGGACGACCAAACCAGTACTGAAGACAAACCTGTGCAGCGATCCAAGGTATGTGTCCTTATTTCATTCAGCCAAATCTCTCTATTGCAAAAAGAATGATCATTTCTAGTAAGTGAATAACCATTTTTATGGATCCGGCGACATTCAGTTTTATGGATCGTGCATGCAACAGACGTAAGAAAGTACTAAAGTCCAGTGATCTTTTAAGCTTTGAAAAAGGCATTATAATCTTAACTGTGCATTGGTCATTCTTTTATACTTAGGCCTGCCAACCTCTTGGCTCTGTGTGGGTGTGTTTGTGTGCGTTCGTGGGTTTCAGTCTTTCAGCTTTAAGACCCAAAAGGAGGTGTGCTCGTCCTGTGAGAAGACCGTCTACCCAATGGAGAGGCTGGTTGCCGACAAGCAGATTTTTCACGCCACCTGCTTCTGTTGCAAGCATTGCAACACCAAACTGAGGTGAGACCCGCGCACACATGGAGCTCGCGTGTGGAAATCTTGTCCAAGGCCGGGCCTGTCGGATCTCGGAACCATCAAATGCACCCTGCGGTTCCATTATCTGCATGCATTCAGTTAAACGTCTGTGTAAAATTCAAAGGGGGGATGGATTCTGATCCATCCTGTTGGAGCTTCTAGTGCGGACGTTCAGGTTTTCTCCCCTACTCCCCCAGCCTGACTGACCGGATTCGATTTAGAGCCGACAAACCCCTACCGCACAGGGGTGGGCTTTCGGCCCCGGGGTGTGGACCGCACAAGCGCTTACGACCGCGCCTTGTTTCCCCACAGCCTGGGCTCCTACGCTGCCCTGGAAGGCGAGTTCTACTGCAAGCCTCACTTCCAGCAACTCTTCAAGAGCAAGGGAAACTACGACGAGGGCTTTGGTCGGCGCCAGCACAAGGAGCTCTGGGCCGCCAAGGAGGCAGAGGACGACATCGGCAAGACGGCGTGACCCGACCCGGCCCGACCGGGCCCGGCCCCCTGCGCCCCCTGCACACACACGGGCTTCTCCCTTTACATTCCAACTGTAGTGCTACCACCCGCTATATGATGGGTCTGTCGCCCTGAATTTTTTTTAGCTTTATACAATTGGGTGGTCATTTTTAAAACTGGGTCTTAATTTTAAAGATGTTTTATTTTGTATCCCAACTATACAATGAACAGTATATGGCCAGTTTACTTGGAAATACGTAATACTGTCGTTGCATCAATCATGCGCTGTGCCGACAATTATTAGCGATTTTTATTTTTTTTAAATTCGGAAAACAAAATTGGAATCTCCAATTTTATTTTATTTTAATTTGTGTACCCCCCCCCCCCCCCCAATTTGGAATAGCCAATTGCGCTAATACACCTCAGCTCGTCCCTACAATTCCCTCCACCCAACACACTGGTAGGGTGAGGAAGAATGATTAGGCTCTTCTTATCCGAGTCGTCGCAGGCTCACATGAGACTTTTAGCGCCGGCTGTACGAGAGACGCGTCCCTCTCAACGGTACTACAGGCCTGCCCGTTCACCCATCCCGTGCGGTGCTCTGCCGGTTTAGCGTCACCCCCGGATTCGAACTTTAGTTCATACGGTGCAGTCTCAATCGGGCGAGCCCCTTCACCGCCCCACTCAGGAGGCCAATATTAGCAATTTGTATGGTCAGGTTTGGACATATCACTGCAGACATATCAATTGGTCTGTAATCTTACGATTGTATTGAGATTCAGTAATGGTTTATATTTTGGGCCAGTTTATTGTTATTGGTGTAGGTTTAAGCCTCCAGCTTTCAGTTCTTTCCTACCTAAAATATTATTTTTTAAAAAGGTTGATAAAAATTGATAGTATTGAACCACAGGGTACATTAAACTACAGGGTACAACACTCCTATATCACCCTTGTGTCGAATGATGGTTTCCCCTGGCTTTTCCTCACCTGTGGAGAATCATCTCTGTAGAAAAGAGGACCAGAGGAGCCCGTTTGCCTTGATGAGGACGCTTGTCTGAGCGAGACCGGTTAATTTCCAGGTGTGGTTTATAAAAATATATATATATATATTGTATAGATGCGTGTGTGTCTGCATGATTTCAAACAGATGCTAAGGCCGACCCATTTCATTTTTATAAACCCTTCCTAATGTTTTTGGAGCAGATCTGTGCTGTGATTTTAATTAGTTTTTCCCCTCTGCCTCAATGCTTTGGAATAGAATTGTATGGGTTCTCCACGTCTCCGTAGAGGTCTTTGCCGATGTCTCTAGTTTCCGTCTTTGGGAGTAGATTGTTGTGAACTCGTGGTAGTGTCCGTACGACTGTGCGCCGCGTAGATTGTCCCGCTGGGGTTGTGGACCCTTCGATTTTTCGTTGTAGTCGTGCTTCGGTTAGCCGTCTGAATGCAGCTGTAGCTCTTGCCAAGTGAATGTACATGCCGTACTACGTAGTACTGATGTCTTATGCCACTGGGTGGCACAGCACGTGCTTGGCTCCGCCATGCCAACACGCTGCTCCCTTTCACGTCGTTTAAATATTGCATCGGAGGGTCGTGCGTGACGCGGCTTGCACAGGTGAAGCGCGCGGCGGCTAACGGTACAGCAAAGTGGTTCAGGGCGGGGACAAACGGGGCGGTGGCCTCCTTTTCTACCTCAGACAATTCACTGCGTTGCTCAGGAAAAAGACCCGGCCCGAGTGGTGACTGCCGAGCCATCTCATCAGCAAGCGGGAATTTTTCGTTTTTTTTTTTTTTTCCCCCTCCCACAATAACGCTTTCTCCGTATTAAAGACCTCCTTATTGGTCCGGTTCACGCAGAGCAGGAATGCCCTCATTCCATTTGCCACTTGATTTTTCTGCATTCTCCCTCCGCTGTTGGCAAACGTAAATGGGAAGGCAGTATTACCCACTGGAACTGAATACTCGTGGAGTTAAACCCCCATCTGGTACGAAATTCATTGTGATAGATTTTTTTCAAATCAAGACTTGTGGTCAATGTGTTGTACGATTCCTTGTATTAAATATAGAACTATTTAAAAGTGCTTGGCTAAAGTTCTACTGAGCCCTCATTCTATTAGTGGGAAGTGTTTTTTGGCCCGAGCTACTGCTGTTGCAGGTTCACGTCCGTTGTTAACATTTATATAGGTGTATATAGATAGGTACGGTCGAAAAGCTTGTTTCAGTCTCTGCTTGCTATGACAGGCCTACTCCTTCCTATTGACTGCATGTGTGGATGTGAAATGTATGTTATCCAGGCTTGGAATCAGAATGTGCTGCAGAATTGCATGGCCACGGGTTACACGCACAACGCACTCCCTAATAATAGGAGTGTTTTATTCCCCCACCCCGAGGCTTTGCTTTCCTTTCCTTTGTAGGATTGCATTCCCTCACCTAGAGATGGCAGAACAATCGGTTATCAAAACCTCCAGTCACACAGGCCATCATACACACTCTACCGTTGGCCACGTTGCCGCCGGTCTTCCCCAGTCAACACCCGCCAGCTTGCTGAGCCATTTAGTCCCCGCCCATGTACCCAGCCGCGTTCAGCTCCAGGGCCTCCCAGAACTATTTTTTATTCTTGGTTTTTTTAACTCCCGACACTCATGCACGGCCCGCATTTTTAGTTTGAGGCGATCCACATTTCAGAAACGCCTGAGGATTCGTATTGCTTTCCTCAACGCGCGTACCTGAAGACACTGTGCACATCCAACCTTCAGTAGCCAAGCCCGAACCCTCCAAACGCTCGCCCTCCGTTTTAAAAAGGTACACGACGTTTTCAGTTTCCGAGAAATACAGGAGCGATATTTGTGTATATAAACAGCTGTGTTAATTTCTTTCAAAACGCACGACCGTGTTTTCAGGGAGGGGTGAACAACTGAGCATTTCATGAATTTGTGTATTCTACAAACTTGACCTGTGAAACAATGTGGCCTTACAGCGCACCGAGCTTTTTCTTTCCGTTTTTGTACCGTTTTGTATTTCGCTCTCGAGCCGAGTTGTGTAGAGAAACAAAAAATAAAATGTGAAAAAAGTGTTTTTGTTTTATTTTCCCCCCCACCCTTCGCAATGAAATGATGTCCAATTAGGTTTTTTTTGGTTTCTTTGTACATTTGCAAAAATCCAATAAAAATGCTGATCTAGGTTCTTTGGAATAACGGTCATTGAAATGTGTTGGTGTCTATTTCTTTATCTGCACCATAGAACGTGGGAAGCCGCAGAAGAGTGTAAGTGACCTGGTGTAACCTGAACCTGAAGGCGTGAGAACCAGATTAAAATATTATTTTAGTATTTTATGACCATTTGTTAACGGTGTACAGCAATTCAAATGGCATTTCACGTTTTGCATCTAAAGCTGATGCAATTGAGCGGTTTCAGGGCCGATTTTAACTTCAGGTTAACGTTTTGAAATGCTGACTTTAGTTGGCCAAGTATCTGACGTGACACGCTAGTTCTACATTTATGCCAAGCTGGAATTTTAATGAGCATGTAATGTACAGGTTGTAACAGTTATACAATCACAACTTGTAGCTCTTCAACTGCTGTCTGCCTTACCAATATATCTTAGTAATTGCTTATTTTTTAAAGAAATATTTGATGTCAATGGCTCAATCGTTATACTTAAGTACTGGTTTCCTGTCTCAAAGTATCACTTTAAATAAAATCGGTTAAAAAAAAATGTCAAAGCAATGACTCCAAGTGGGGAAGCTTATTGCTCCAAAAATGCTTATCATAAATCCTGTTATTCCTTTTTATAGGGCCAGAGAACATTACTAATGACCAGTGGTATGGTGTTAATCTTGAATCCCCAACCTCTACGTTCCTGAGACTAAGCTGCTCCACCTTCCTTATATATGCTGGTCCTAACCAGCGAACCCCTTCCGTCTTCGCAGGAGCAAGGGCGCGCACTAAGCCACAAACTCTATCACCAAGGCGACGTACACCAGGCGTGACGCACGCGACGAGGCCATTTCAAAGAGCTTCTGTCAAAAGCGATATGGGAGGCATACATGGTCTGCCTCGGGCTGTGCTGTTGGCGGGGGCTAGTTAGAGTGCATTATCTTTCCTGTCTGGCATACAGACAGGTCTCTGCCATTGGAGCCAGCAGAGATTCTTATCAATGGTAGCTCTGCATGGGGCCCATAGGCTGGGAAGCGAGATGTCACTCGTGGATATTCTTACGCAGTAGATTAAATGGGCCCACAAGGTGGTCAACTGGTTTACCCACAAATATGAATCAGAACCGAAGAGGGTGCAAATTCAGGCTCCGATTATGAAAGAGAACCCAAGGAAATTTGTGTTTTTTCAGTGGATGTGGATCAAAAAAGATTATTTACATTCTTGCTGCTTTTCACAGGGTTTCTTTTGAAGCAATGGTTAGCTACAAAATATTTTTATTCGCCTTGGGGAGAGTTCACAAGTGTGGATGAACAGTATTCCATGGCGAGCGGGTTTAGAGACAGACTTATTCCTGTGCCGGCCACTCCCTTCATGAATGTGCACTAAACTCTGCCCTACCCTCTTGGTGCACCCCACGCCACTGCCTGATTTGCGCTAAAAGAACTCAGAGTGGTGGAGGTCTATAACATTAGTGCCCCTACATTTTGATTGGGTGCGACAGCACGTTTTTAACAGAGAGGTCAATGAATATACTAAGCCTCCCGGCTTGCCCCAGTGTGGTAAGTAGAGTAGAGAGACTTTTTCCTGCACTCTGGTCTCCCAAGTCTAAGTTGGCAACATTAACAAAGTAGCTAAAGGGGCCCCTTAGCGACACCAGAATGTGACACTTTACACAAGAAATCACGATTACATTGGGAACGAATAATGTAACGTTTTTAGCAAGTCTGTAAAAGAAAATCAACTTTGGCTCAAAACGAATGCATTGGAAAATAATTAAAACAGTACACTCTGGAGACCTGATTTAAAATATTTTATTTTATTTACGAGTTACTATACCGTAGTTTCTAGCCTCTAGAACTCACTACTGTCACTTAAATTCCACTGCATTATAATTCCGAAACATCTTCCTGTTTAAGTTTTAACTTTATTCTCATATGCATTGTATCTAATAATACTTCTAGGAACAGCAACCATAAAGTTTTGTGATTAGGTTCAAAGGGTGTTTAATCGAAATAAAACTAACAAGTCATTTTGGCAGCTTTCGAAATACACAACGGAAGATACGCCTTCAAAGCACAGACTTACACATTTTACGTCTTTGAGATGTACGTCACTAATGTGTGCGTACCTGTACGCGCGTAATTAGCATCATGCGCGTAACCTAAAACGCAAGAAATAGAAAAACGGCGCGTCCCCGACGAAGCTTGGTGTCGTTTTAGTTAAATTTGTATCAGTGTGTAAATTATATTGAGTTATTTTACTGCGCCTTTGTTACACCAATGAGACATATGACAGCATTTAACCAGATCATCTATTTATTTGCTTTGCCGTCGTTTTGACGGATGAGTTCCGGTGACTGACTTTTTTTTAATGCAAGGAAATTCACTGCAATAAGATTAATTTTACTTTGTTTTTATCGGGAGTTGTTATGGAACATCGCTACTACAGGTCGACGTCTCGTGAGTCGGTGTACCTTGCAAACTTCTTATACCGGGAAAAGGCGGGTGTGTCCGACTTATTTTGAGTTCTAGTTTAAAAAAATCCACTAGACATGACAAGTAAATGTGGAAAAGTTCTTAAGAGTTTTTAACGGTCGTTCTAGTTTGAGTAGATATTGCCTACATTGATGCATGTACTAAAGTAGAAGAAATTTCGATAGTCGACATACCACGGTTTAACATAAACAGTGGTGACATTTTGTATTTCCATGATCTGACAGTATTTCGCGGCTTTATCGTGATTTTGGCTGAAACTTTTCGATTTGATAAAAGTTTTTGTTTTACGTGCCATGTTGTTTAAGTTAATTAAATGCCTTTTCTTATGTTAATTTCTGAACGCCACTCACGATTACCGGGACACCTGGACAACGGAATACAAAAAGTTTATTTGCGTCTTTTTAAAATGAGTATTGATTCAAGAGAAAATTATTTGTTTAATTTTTTTTCAGTACGAAGCACCGGCGCACAAGTTGAGGAAAAGCGCCACTTGAAATAACATTTTAACAAAAATGCTTCAAACCTATAAACAATATAATTCTATCTTTTTAAAGGTGCTTGATGTGTAACTCGGACAGAAGAAATTTTAGTTTTTTGCTCTGCGAGTACAGCGAAAGCGAGAAAAAAATCTGCAAACTTAGCAGGAAAAGAGGCCATCAAAATCACGGAAACGGCTTCGTCCTTTACCTCGGGTCTAGTATTCCAGATGGATTTCATAAAAGCAACGCAGTTACTGTTACACCTTTTGTGTTATCCTTTCTCGTTAGACATGTAATTTAACTGTTTCTCTATGCTCATCGGAGGCGATCCTGCCATCTATTTGGGATGGCACTTTGTTTCGTTACATCTTGGGTTTTGACCCCCCGCCAGAAATATGCTACTACGTAATGCAAACGGACATTTCCCGTTTTTTGCATTTTGTTTGAAAGTTTTTTTGAATTTTTTATTGTGAAACTAAATCAAGTCCATATTTTGTTTTGACTGTTTGTAGAAAGATCACCAAGGATATTATAATACAAACCAAATTGTGTTTTAATAATTTGAACGTGGATCAGTTTTCTGCATTTAAATTGATTTAATCGCTTTGAACACCGAGGCGTCAAAATAAATATTATGGCTTTCCCGGATTCCGCTGCTGTCAGTCGTTCAAGCGTT
The DNA here is from genome assembly GCA_025775045.1 of Hiodon tergisus. Classification (NCBI taxonomy): domain Eukaryota; kingdom Metazoa; phylum Chordata; class Actinopteri; order Hiodontiformes; family Hiodontidae; genus Hiodon; species Hiodon tergisus. Next base: position 8,927,868 of record JAOVYW010000074.1, on the reverse strand, counting down.
AAATCGAACAAATCAGACTGGGATTACGACCGAGAATGAGTTTCTGGAGCTAGCAGGATTTGTTCAAGGTTTCTGCATAGCAAGATTGACTCTCGAAGTGGACTTTCGAGCCTTCCCAGCTTCGCCGTCGTTGCAGAGGTCGGCAACCCCGTCAGCTCGGGTGGAAGTCTCGGTAAAGACTACGTTCCTATCCCAACCTGTACCCCCCCACACACATTTTTTTGCTGTTCTTCGGATTTTACTCGACCAATTTAGAAATATTTGGTCATCACCAAAGTCAGTTGCACATTATAAAATATAGATCAATTTGCGTTGCATTGGAAAAAAACACAACTACAGTTCTTCTGCTTTCGATCACTTAATTAACTTTTCCGTGTTGTGTGTGTGTGTGTGTGTGTGTGTGTGTGTGTGTGTGTGTGTGTTTCTCCATTGAATTGATTGCCCCTTGTATAGG
>JAOVYW010000074.1:8893835-8920923 GCA_025775045.1 Hiodon tergisus | reverse complement strand
AAATGTTTTATCATGTATTCGGTAATGCCGAAAAACAGGAAGTATCCTCAAATTTAGCAAGCATTTGGTAGGCATGCACCCAGACCTCTTCAAAGAATTCAGACAGGTTAATGTAGATCATTAAATGAATGTATCGCCTTAATAAGTAAAAAAAAATTATAAACAGTAAAACAGATGTGAAATACAGAAAGCAAGCAGGCTAATTTAGTGCTAACGTGCGGTTTTGCGTGATAGTATCTGTTACGTCATTTTACAGATTTACAAAAAAAAAAAATTCGTTATGCCATTAAATAGTTGTTTCTTTACTAAATTGATTTTTACATTTTCTGAACCCCTTGTTTTTGCTGACTTATTTCACTTATGGTATTTACATTTACATTTTAGTTTCTTAGATGCTTTTATCCAACGCAACTTACAGAGTTCATAAACTTCACCTATAGTCACGATTGTTTACCTTTATGAGGAGTTTTTATTTCAGATATTGAGTTGTAGAGTTCAAGTGTAGTACTTAATTCACTTACCTAAGAGCATACTTACACACCGACGATCCATGACTGCGTGTATATTGGGCAAAGAGGCAAAGGGTCTTTATTTATTTCAGGCAGAGGGCCGGATGTTTGTAGCCAAAGCCAATTAATTGAAGAGATAAGACAATTATACATTGAAGTTTTTGAATGTGACGTAAAATTTGTTTAAGGTTTTTCCCTCTTGTTTTTTCCCATGGAAATGACCTAGTTTGGTTCCTTACACTGAACAAATGTTTTCTCAGCTCAAAATTAGATCTAACACGGCAAACCAAAACGATATAGACTGCCTTTAACCAGACAAAACCAATCAATAATAATTAAATTGAATTACTCTCCCTTTCCACAAATTCAATCTACAGTAGTTCTTCGTCGAATAATTTGCTAACCATGAGGAACAACTGTATGTCCTCATGGTTAACAAATTGGGTACTGTGCTACTGCTTTTCTTTTTAAGTGGCAATTTCAGCGGTATGGCCATAACAGGGCCACCATAGTAGTGTCATGGCAAGGCGAAAGTGTGTGTTTGTTTGGTTTTTTTGCATGTGATAGCTTTTTTAGTGCATTGTGGATTCCGAGCTGTCGAGTTTGATCACTTGGGCAGCCAGTGACAATGGGCCACTATTTAACCCAAAAAAAATTGTTTTGTTTAAGTATGGACTGTTAGTAACAAACAAATGGCACTGCCTTTAATAAATCCGTAGGAATTTCTATTTGGATGCATCAATAGAATATCCTGGAATCTGATTTAGTTGGTAAAAATATAATACTGGACATCACTATTAGATAAATACTTCATACAGAAGATGAAATTTAAGGTAGAGAAGAAGCATTAACTGATTTCTTTGTTACTTTAACTGTAATTGTGAAGGGGAGCGGTTGTGTAGAATAACATAACAATTGCTTTCTAGCTGTTGGGGCACTCTATTCTGGGGGAGCAGGGTGAAGAATGTGTGGCAGTACAGGGAAAGCCAGTTTCCATTTTTTTTACAAATTGTAAATAAAGATTTTAATTCACTACTTACCTTTTCTGCTTTTGTCCAACTTTCATATGGCACTGACCTAAACTATCCCAGTGCTTTCTGTCCAGGAGGTAGGAGTGAAGCCAGCCAAGGGCAGAACCATATATATCGAGCATTCTCTAAAACCAGGAAAGATTACAGTTCACAGTGTCAAAAGCAGCAAGTCCAGTAAGACCATGATTGAGAGGGCCCCTGAGTAAGAAGACCTGACTTTAGTGGTTTGTAAAGTTTATTCATCAAAAGTTGATTATTCATTTGTTGTGTACTTCTCATTCCAGAACTTTAAACAGAAAAGGAGGTTGGAGATTATCCTACCGATCATCAGTGAGAATACTTTTTTTTTTAAACATAATTTAGGGGGAAAAAGTGTGTTTCTTAGTATACCTTTCCTTGGATGTTAAGCTAATTAAGCATGACATAAAAGTCACATACTAAAGAAATTTAGTTTTTTAATCTTTTTTTGTAAATTTATTTTTATCATAATGAAAATGATCTTGTTAAAAACATGGTAGTAAACATATGAATTGTTTCACTAAGGTGTGGTGCTATAACGGATAGTTGTGGTATTGTTGTTTTCAATTTCTATATTTTTAAAAACAATTACTTGGGTTCCATAATTACTCACCCTGTAATCTAACTTCTTATTTTATGTCACTGTGATCGAGTTGAAGATGATTATATTCAGGTTCAGCATTCTCCCTCTCTCTCTTACTGCCCCACTCCTCTCAACCCCCTGGTCTGTGTATTGTACACACAAAGTTTTGGTTTCACAACAAATCCAACACTTTTTTCATGGTGTTGTAACTCTCTTTTAATTGTCAGGCTATTTGGTTAAATGTGACAGAATGAAGAGGGAGCACACCGTAGAAGTTGATAAGTTGGTACTTCATAAAAATACCCATTAGGGTCAATATATCATTTTTCTGTTGAAGATTGAGAGTTTGTGAGAGTGCAAATTGATGACATTCATAATGACATCCAGCATTCTCTAGTGGTTAATTGTAATTATGTTATTTGTAGTTTATATAATTGTTCAGTTGATTTACAGGCTCACCAAAGAAGCGATGGAGGATTTATGATTATTCTGCTTTTTTCAATTTGCGTTCAATAAATACGACTAATTTAATAATTGTTGCATAGTCTGGTGTGATATGAATTTTCGTCTCCCCCTAAAACAATTGCTGTTGTCCATAGTACAACAAAATGCGTGTTTCAAGGGACTGGAAATTTAAAATAATTTATTTGGAAGGATGTGCTTTACAGGACAATTCTATATTCATACACTGTGATGAAGTGTGGGGCACTCATTTCTTGGCAACTGAACCTTAGAGCACTGTTTGAAAAATAGATTTTCTAATTATGATCATGTTCTGTATTTTTGATCACTTTTTGCCAAATTATTAATTACTTTTGTATTGGTTTGTTCCACACTGGGAATCGATATCGCTGTGCGGAGGCAGAACATGAATATCTGTAGATTTACACTCAGTTTTATCAGGTGCATCCATCTAGTACTGAGTCAGACATCCCTTTGCTTCCAGAACAGCCCGAATTCTTCGGGCATAGATTCTACATGGTGTCAGAAACGTTCCACAGGGATATTATTGTTGGCATCACAGTGGTACGTTCATGCTGCAAAGATCCGTTTTTGTGTAACGAGGCCTTTTTGGAGTTTTGGTGAGCTGGAGCTCATGGCAATGTAGAAAGAGCTCTCGAAAGCACAATACAATGCTGTGTTATAAAAACACAAGTAGAATATGCAAAATCTATTCGTGGGTCACTAGCAATCTTTGTTAATAAAAAGCATGCAGCTGAAGTTATTTACCTGTGTAACACATGAAAGGGAACAAATAATCATGTGCAGTGTCTTGCCAGACTCCACATTGTTTGTCCTACCCATAAATTACCCTTTTCCCATCACTCCACTCGCAACCCCTGCTGTCAGTAAGAGCTGTTCTTGATCATCGGCTGTGTCCACAACGGCTAGATCAGTGTAGGTCTGGCAGTATTCCTTTGCTTTTTTTATTTCAAACCATGGGGCGAAAAGTTACAAAGGCTTTGTAGGCAATGCAACATCAATTATAGCTATTTTTGCATTTGTTGCCATGTGACGTAAAATTTGTTTAAAATTTTTCCCTCTTGTTTTTGCCCATGGAAATCACCTAGTCTGATTTCTAGCACTCAGCTCAAAACTAGATTTAACAAGGCAAGCCAATCCCATGTAGACTGCTTTTAGCAAGACAACTCCAATCAATAATAATTCAATTAAATTAATCTTCCTTTCCTCAAATTCAAGGAACAATAGTTTATTCATCAACCGTTTTGCTAAACATGAATCTGTATGCAGTAGTTCCTCATGGTTAATGAATTGGACACTTTTTTACTGCTCTTTTTTAACTGCTAGTATGTTTTAGAGCACTTTTTATACTTTAGCGAAGTTTAGGTTTATGCAGTGCTTTGTGGATTCCTGGCTGTCAGATTTGATCACTGGAGAAGCCAGTGACAATATTACCCTAGTGTTATTTCACCAGATTTTTTTGTTTTCAATTTTAAATATGGACTGTTAGTAAGAATAAAATAGCACTGCTCTGTCGTAAATCCTCAGGATTTTCTATTCAGAAGCATCAATTAAATCTAAAACGTTCTCCCAGAACTTGATTTAGGTAAATATCTAATACAGGACATCATGCTTCAGTATTGGACACCTTCTCTGTAGCTAAGGTACAGTAGAAACATATGAACTGAATTTCAGTATTGAAAAGAAAAGAAGATATCCCTATATGTCCGTACCTTGATTTCTTCACCACATCCTGAAAGTTTTGCCGGAGCAGGGCATAGAAAACTATCTGGCGTGCAGGCGGGGGGGGGGACGTGTGCTGGTGGTGTGACCAGCTGGGCCACCTGACGGCAGAGTGTCCGGAGCCAGACACGGACTTCGACCTGGAAGCAGGCCCACCGCAGATAAGCGGGTGCAGAGTGGTGCCATGCCTGCGGCCTATTCGGGCATGTGCCAGACTGCTGCCCGCTATGGAAATACGAGCAATGGCAGGTGGCAGAGCAGCAGTTGGAAGACTCCCTACACCACCATTGCCATCAACTGACTTCATCTCCAACCATTTGTGTCAATGTTGGGCCTGCACTGCTTCAACCTAGATATCCAATTGCTGAGCTGCCTCTACCACCTGGCCCCATCTACATGTGTCACAGTGCCAGCACTTTCTCATCAGCCAACTGCATACTCTAGATGTTTATACCCAGTGCAGCCTTAATGCTCCATCTGTTTGGGTAGACATTACCGTTATTGTCTATAACCTGGGTGAGGGTCAACTAGGTCTTCTAGTGCCCATTGTTGCCACACTGTGCCCAACCTAGCCGGACCACCATGGGGGACTTTTGTAATTTCCCAGTGAAGGCGAAGGGGGTCTCCTGCACCAACAGTTAACCTTGTACGTCCTGATGTGCTGCCAAAACAGGTTGGGCCCCATCCCACCACAGTCCGGTCAGAGCTCTTATTCTGACCCTGATGCATGACTGGGACATGCTAGAAGTAGCTGGACGGGAATTCCGCAGACCCCCACGTCTTGGGACTGGATTGTTTGAGGGATACAAGGAGCCACCGGGAGCCAGCTGCCAAGTTACCAGTGTACTGATTAAGACTACCGGCCATAACGAGTCGTCTTTCCCAGCAGCAAGTGCACAGACAGCCTGTGCTACCCAACCTTTTCCCATCAAACAGAACACAAGTTTGCAGCCAGTTGTGGTGGGAATCAGTCTCCCAAAGCACCATTAATGGCCTGGCTCCCAACCCATCTTCAGGGGATGTAACTAATTCTAGCATTGCAGCTTCAAGGACTTGCCAGTGATACAGTTTAAGGCTGCAGGGAAGGTGCTGAAGATTGGAGGCTTGATTGAACCATTGTGCCTAAGAAGAATTCGGAAGTTGCATTTCTGTGTCAAATATCAGCACCTGAACAAGGAGACCAAAAATAATTAATGTCCTCTTCCCTGCACTGGACTAAGTGTCCAGCTCAAGACTGTCCCCCACCTAAAGACGGTGCCCAGCTACAAGCTCCGAAGCCGGGTGGCATATTACTGGCAGTTTGTGAAAGGGTTTACCGCCATTGCTGCTCTACATCTCAAACTCGCCAGAAAGGTTGAGAAGTTCATCCAGGGGGAGAAACAATGAGGGTCCATTGAGATGCTCGAGAAGGTGCTGGGACAGGGTCCCATTCTTGCTCCTCCTGATCCCAGCCTGCCTTTTGTTCAGATTCCACTGTGTACTAACTTGGTGTTGTGCTTTTCCAAGTCAGCAACAATGGAGAGCGGGTGGTTGCTTACTTCAGCCAGACTCTCAGCAAGACTGAACGCCACTACTGCAAAAAAACAATTTCTGGGTGTGTTCTGGGTAAATAATAATTTCCACCATTATCTTTGTGACCTCTGTGTCACGGTTTGTATGGATCACATAGCCCTGCAGTGGTGGATTTCCTTCCAAGAACATGTGGCCCATTAACTGGAAAAAACCCCAGGCCCACCCTGTACTGTTTTACCCATTTACAACCCAGCACTGTCCTAGACCCCAACATGGAAATACAGACAAACCTTTCTGTCGACCCTGCTGGACCAGCCCATGTTACCACCACAGCGAGAATAAAGCCTCAGTGGGGAGTGATCTAATAGAGGGGGGAAGGGTCTAATAGAGGGAAAAGACCCAGACCTGCGGCCAGTGCTCTGGTGGGTGGCTGTGGGCAGGTGTCCATCCTTGGAGGATGGCCCTTCTTTCTAGAGTCAGTGGGACAGCTTGCTGCTCAACAGAGTAGTGCTATAATGAAGATGAAAAGAGTCGGCTACAGGGGAGTTCTCTTCCCTGCAATTGTACCTCATTGTTGGCAGCAGGGAGTCCTGGTGGAAAACAATGATGCCGTAGGCATGGGATACACACTGGAGTAATTTCCTCCTGAGATCCATCGAGACCCTCCATCACTTCTGTGACCATATGGTTTTTATGGTGTTCAGGAGCAGAGGTTATATCAAAAGGAAGGAGAACACCAGTCTGTAGGCTTCTCAATTCGCTGTAGCTCTACTTTATCCAAGAGAGGCAAGGGAACTCTCCATGGTACCGAGAGAGAAAGTTTTAGGGTCTGGCATGAGTCTGTTTTACCCTATCCATCTAGCCTAGCCACCAGCCTCTGCTTGGTGATAGCTAGCCTACCAAGCAGGGCTGTGTGAAAATTCTTCAGCATATAGACCTCCTCAGTAGCACTTTGCTCTCCATAGTATAACTGTTCTTTTGTTCACTGCAACTAGATGCAGGTTGTTCATTTTAGAGAGATCTGTCTGTACACTTTCTCAGGTAATTATTTTGGCACCTGTATCGATTCTGAACCTGGCTTATGGATCTTCTATGGAACTATGTTTCTTCTCCTGCATTTACATTGCCTAGCAACAAGCTACTTTTCTCCTTGACAGCATTCACATTTGCCTTGCCTCATCTACATACTGAATGCAGTATACTCTTTTACCACAGTTATGGACTATAAGACTGCTTCTTTGTTAGGCATTCAATCTCTGGATGAAGGGCAATTTCCCCCATTTTAAGCATGCTTTCTGTCCTGCTCCACTCAGCCTGGTTTGAGCATACACTCGGGGCTGTACTATATTCTTAAATTTGTGTTGCAAGAACCCCTTATTTGTGTAACATGTATCCAAGTTTGTAGCTTTGCCAGCACTGGCAAATTTTCCCCTTAAATCTGTTTGATAATGTTTTATTGTCTCTGATTGCTTCACTATGTTAATGGATTTCTCTGGTCTCTGGTAGGGACACTTCTCTCAAACCTTCTACTAGCCTATTACTGACCGGTTCATCATGTAACAGCCGATAGCTGCAATTCTCTGCAAGCGCATACAACGCTGTTATAAACAAGTCAACAGTCTCACTTGCCTGTTGCATCCTTATTTTGAACGTATCTCATCTGAATTTTAGATTTTTCTTTGGCAAATAAAAGCTTATCAAAGCTATCTTTGATACAGTTGTACTGCACCATTTGGGGAAAGTTTAGTCCTCTGCCTTGTCTACCATTAAGTAAATTAACTCACTTAAGGAGGACAGCAGGAGCCCGTCCTCCTCTGCCCCCCACCACCACTTCACACAGCCTGCCTTTTCCCCTCTGCCTGCAGGTGTCGCTGTTGAAGCATTTAAATCAAAATTTCAACAATGGATTTTTTCAAAGAAGAGAGAAATTATTTAATAAATTTGGTAGATTTGGTAATGGTTTATTTAAACCAATTTATCCTTGATAGATTTTGATCTCCCTCTTGCTTCTCAAAATGTTTTACCTTGCCAGTTCACATGCAGCCTTTCCAGGTTACTGAATGTTTTCTCCAGTGGTTAATTGTAATTATGTTATTCATAGTTTATATAATTGTTCAGTTGATTTACAGGCTCACCAAAGAAGCAATGGAAGGATTCATGATTATTCTGCTTGTGTCAATTTGCATTCAATTAAATACGACTAATGTAATTATTGTTGCATAGTCTGGTGTGATATGAATTTTTGTCTATCCACTAAAACAAATGTAGTGTTTCAAGGGACTGGAAATTTAAAATCAGATATTTGGAAGGATGTGCTTTCCTGGACAATTCTATATTCATACACTGTGATGAAGTGTGGGGCACTGTGGTCGAGGGCCGGTATTTTGTGCCACGGACTTTGCGCAGTTTCTACACGTTTTGGCCTGGCACAGTGGGACTACAATTCCCAGGAGGCGTGGGACAAACATAAGTCACTTACCAAGAAGCCATCCATCCTCAACAGCTCCTTCCTGGAGGTTAAGGGCAACTGAACTGTTCTGCTCAATGAATGAATCATGTCCCTCCTGGCCATTTGGCCACTACATTCAACAAAGCCAAATGTGAATCACAGATGACCAGCACATTGACAGAATGGAAACATTACAAAAATATTACAAAATAACGGCATGTAGGACTGCAGGCAATATGTGGCTCATGGTTGGTTGTGAAATGCCAGACCGATCCCCAATCTCCCAGTGGAATGTTCCAGTGGCCAAAAATCCCAGGGTGGAGAGGACTTGGGTATTCACTGGGACGGCATTGGTGCATTTTGTCTCCCTTTCTAATACTGGAGAGAGTTGGTTGTAGAGATAAAATAAAGCGTTACTCTCAGCAAAGAAATCTGCACGCTCATTGAAAACACGCTCCCTGCGAAATGCAGCTTGTGCCAGATCCTCCAGCAATGCAAGATTTGTCATCAAGTCACAATGCCTCAGCGTTGCCTTTTATATTATTTAACTGGTTTAACTAAATTGCCTCCAACCTTACATTACACTCTCTTTCTATTTGACTTTATTATTCAGTTAGACTTAAATGGTTTTATGTTTATGAATTCGATAGCACCCTAAGTGTCTAAAAGAGGAATACATGAATAAACTATTAATGTATTATCTTTTTTCTTCATAGTTTATGATCCGGTCCAGTATGTCAATCCTTTCTCCATTTGGTGGATGGTATTTCATTAGCAGTTTGACTTCTCTACCACAAGGTGATGTGCGTAGGCATGGTCAGAGGTGTAATAAATTTACACACATTCTCACACAAGTATAAATGCAAATTGATAAATCCCACACTTTGTTTAGAAATGATTGTACGCATGGTTTACCAACATTTCTGTTCGTACTCAACATTGATGAATGAGTGCCCTGGTGTTTTGAGCTTAGCTGCCCAGCCAGTAAGTTAGGGATACTTGTATAGTTAGCACTCCATAAAGTTACAGTTTTCACATTTTTTGTGACACTTTTCTGTATGAACGAATGTTTGATCTGCACAGCCTACTCCACACTTTCAAAGCTGAAATATATATTTACTAAATAAATAATAATGACTGTGACATCTAGATTGCGTAAATGTTCACCGAGTTCGCTTTTTGCAAGCCTAAGTTAGTTCAGGTCAAGAAAATATAAAGGTAGTTTCTGTTTGCAGGCATTAATGCAGGAAGGTATGATAAGATACAAAATGGAAATTTACTGTGAGAGAAAGCATTTTAGATAAAGCAAATTTTACCTGACAATAGAATGGTTTGTAAATTATTTACATTTATTTCCATATATCCTGAACTATGATGACATGCACAAGAAACAAACTGGAAGTAGTGTAGGAAATAATTAAATCACGAAAATGTTGGCATTTTTTACCATGTTACCAAAAAGTGAGAAGCAATGATAAAAGCAACTACCTCATAATTAAATAGTCACCAGGCAGCTTGCCCTTTACTCTAACAGCGCACCAACTAATTAAACAGACGTACTTCTGAAGAAATAAAAAAGTGTGATCACTGAAAGACAAAGGACAATAAATCAATTATCGTTATTTAAAAAAAAGAAAAGAGAAACCTCAAGGATACCCTGATATTTGGGAGACTCAAAAATGTCAGAACACCCAGAGATATATTTGATTACAGAGGGGTGTGGTTTCCTTGCACAGCACGTTTTACAAACATGCAGAATCCGGAGGAATACCGCACTGGTAATCAATTAGTTCATTTTATAGGGATTTGATGTCGGTGTGCAAACATGAGAGCAACTTCCAAAGTAGTGTGAAGAACCTCTCAATTGGTAATTTTCTAAGACTGGGAGAACTTTATACATTGTTAAATATTTCATTCAGATATTTTAAATAAATCAAAACATTAACATTGCAGAGATTGGCTCTCTTAAATACATATCTGTATACAGATTTTTACACAAACCTTGCATATATTCTGTAGTCACATTTAATTTAATTTCATTCAACTTTTATGACTGGAGCATATATACTACGACAACAGGGACCGTTCTGATTGTGATCATTAAAAATAAATATTCTTTAAAAAAAAGTATTTTAAATGCAAAGTACACATGCATCGTAACTATGTATGTAATTGTTGACAAAAAAAATGTCTAACTTCTTTTGGTTTGTAATTTTGAATTATTATGACTTTGGGTCACTGGGAAACTTTCAAACTAAACTCTTTAGGTGTGCTTTTTACCTCAGATGAACAATCTCTATCCTCACTGTGGTGGTTCACTGTGGTGTAATTCACCAAGAAAATCCTTTTCTTTGTTCTTCACCTAAAATCTGTCTAAATCTTTGTAACCATGATGTATAGAATACCTAACTCCTTTTCTCTTTCCCAGAGCAAGTCAGGATTGTTGTGATGCAAGGGGACATCACAGATTACCCCTGCGCCTTAGCAGCTGTCCAAGGGGTGACATTGATTATACATGCATCCAGTCTGGTGTGGAACAGGGTCCCTGCAGAGACCGTCCTTGCTGTTAACATCCAAGGTAGGAGGGGGAGAAGAGGACAGAGATAAGTGAAATAATTTTTTCTAAAAATAGGGATTGTTCTCCCAATGTTCTACCAACATTTCTTGGCAACTGAACCTTGGAGCACTGTTTGAAAAATCGATTTTCTGATGATGATCACTTTCTGTATTTTTGATCACTTTTTGGCAAATTATTAATTACTTTTGTATTGTTTGTTCCACACTCGGAATCGATATCGCTCTGCGGAGGCAGAACATGAGACAGATTTACTGTGTACACTCAGTTTTATCAGGTGCACCCATCTAGTACTGAGTCAGACACCCCTTTGGTTCCAGAACAGCCCGAATTCTTCGGGCATAGATTCTACATGGTGTCAGAAACGTTCCACAGGGATATTTTTGCCATCGCCCAGTTGCTACAGATTAGACAGCGGTACATTCATGCTGCAAATAGCCCTTTCCATATCATCCTAAATATGTTCTATGTGACACAGCACATTATCCTGCTTGAAGTATCCTTGGGATGAAGGGTAAACTGAAGCCATAAAGGGATGCACCTGGTCTGCATCAATTTTCAAATACGCTTTGGCAATCAAATTGCTCAGTTGGTATCAACAGCCACTGACTGAATGTTTTTGTTTGTCACACCATTCTCTTTAAACCCTAGACATGGGTCTCTGAGATATTGGAAATGGCGTGTCTTGGAAAAATATGCCTGACACCAACGATCATATCACTTTCAAAGTCACCTAGGTCACCCATTTTGTCCACTCAAATGGTCAATCCAATAGTAACTGAATTCCTTCATGCCTGTCGGCTTGCTTTATATAGCAAGCCATGGCTACATCTGTAGGAGCGATTCATTTTTGTGAATGGGGTGGTATACCCATAAACTGACCACTGAGTATATATTCACTTCCTTTCTTCAGTGATGCATACTGAAAATAAATGGAAATTTAACAACTTTGTGTCATCAGAATATTGAATATTGTAACGGGGATGGAGGGCAGCACCAATGGTGGCTCGCCATCCCTGAAAGGGCTGCTGGGAAGCCCGGCTTCTCATTTGTAAACCTGTAAATAGCGTGTTTGATGTTTCGTTATTGCTAAATGTGTGGTTCGTTTAAGTTGTTGTTATTTCTGTGATGACCTGTGATAGCTGTGTTAAAGTTTAGAACCCTCACCATGGATGGGTTTATGTGTGCTGGTGAGGGCTCTCTGTGATTTTCTGTATGTTCGTCAGTTCTTTCCACTGCCAGTACTGCCTTTGTCAAGGCAGTCGTAAGTGCATGTGTGAAATAAAGAGCATTGATTCCTGTTAAACAGTGTCGGTCTACTTCTCGAGAAGTAGCTCTCCCAAAAAACGCTACAATATTTCAATAGGATGCCCAAAGTTATTCAACAAAAAAGATGCCTTTCAACTTGTAGTATATGTAGTGATTTCAAAGAAGAAACATAAAATATGCCCAAGACAGCATTAAAGACACCAATCCCTAATATTTGGTTGCACAACCTTTGGCAACAATGACAGCCTCCAAACTCTTCTTGTAGCCATCTATAAGCTTTTTATAAGATTTTAGATGTTTTAGATGTTTAGGATAATATTTAATTTAAAAATTTGAAAAACAGAGTTTAGCAAATACCATAAACTGAATCTTAGGTAACCAGTGTAAAAACCCATGCACAGTTTAAGCAAACTACATTTCCCCCTCTCCAGCAACAGTGGATGACATCTTCAACTATCGCCCCCTAGGTGGCATTTTCAACTCCAGTGCCCCCTCACAGAGAGCCATTAGTAGGTCGTAAACTGCATTCTTTCCTTGGGGAGTAGACATTTTCTCTGGTGCTTCTCTCCTGCTGTGGGCTCTCCTCTTCCCTGCCACGGCACTTCCATCCTGCCACGGCTCTCTCCTAAGTAGGACTGAACTATTTATACCCAGAAGAAAGTCTCAAACAGTTTGGGACATGCAGTAAAATAAATTCTGTGCATTCTCATTTCCTTTGTAAAACAAATCCTAACACAGTGATGATTTTCAAGGCTGGCTGGGTATAGTTTAATGAACAGCTAGACTATGTGTCTAATCATGAGTACCATTTTAATGGATGGAAGACGCACAGGTAAAGAATCCCAAAACAATTTGTAATGGTTCTCATCAGTAGAAGACCAGATTTAGATCCACCAACCGAAGGACACAAAGATTAGAAGATAAGTAATCACATCTGGGCTGTACCCTGGACACCGCCCCTGGGCAAGTTACCTGCCTGGGCTGCAGTACAGATAATGCCTTTCTCTGATTGCCTCCACACACCTGGCTCCACTTCCATCATCAGCCAGCAGTAGGAAATTGGGGCATAATAGGCGGTGTCCCCAGATAAGGAGAGAGAGAGAGAGACAAAGAAGTGTTGACAAATTTTTGTTATAGTTCTTTTACTGTATATCTTGCTACTAATTCTATAATAACTCATTTTAATTCAAAATTTATGGGTATATTAATTTAAAATTAGACTGATCTAGCCCATTGATCCTTCATTAATATGTTTAGACATTTTCAGGCACAGTAGCCAAACGAGAAAACCACACACTATAAATTAGGAACAACCATTTACTTATTGATGAAATAGAATCTGCAAAAGTCAAAATTTTTGAAGATTAAATGTTAATAATTTCTTTAAAGCTATGACCCTATACCTTAAAGTAAAGTAGACCTGCCAACGTAAGATGATAATAAAGGCTATGAAATGCTTCAGATGAATAGACAAACTATTTAAACTAATTTCACTATCTGAGAAGCCCATGAACAGTCGTATGTCCTGCAGCATTAACCTCCAGTGGGTACTTTCAGAGGGTATTTATGTGTATACATTGTAGAATGTATATCATCTATTATTTATAGTTACTTAAGTCTGCCTAGAGAAGGCCGTCCACCAAAACTCAGTGACCGGAGAAGTAGGGCATTAGTCAAAGAAGCAACCAGGTGGCCATTAGTAACTCTGAAGAAGCTGGAGAGATCTGCAGCTGAGATGGTAGAAACTCTTACCCGGACACTCAACAAAGCTAGGGTTCATGGACGCGCAGCGAGAAGAAAGACATCGCTGAAAAAATCCATAGAAAATCCTGTTTGGAGTTGTTGGAGCATGTTGGAGACACAGCAAACAAAAAGATTCTCTGGTCTGATGAGAACTATGTGATCTATACACCATTCAATTCTCATTAATGTACATTAATAGGTTTTATACCTGAAAGCACAGTGGATGAGTCCTCAATTAGTTCCTCCCAGTGAGGGATTGTGATGGGAGCTGGTATCTACAGACTATTTGTAGTCTGTTCCTGATCTTTGTTAGGATTTTTAAAGATCCTAAATTGGCCACGAGGAGGAGCCAAAGGACAGGAAATAATGCCACAGACCTTGACCAGATGAGGGATTTGACCTAATTTAGCCACATGGCCCTATTCAAAATCGCAAATCGTTCAAAAAGATTGTATGTCCAGAAAGTATGTCCGTTTGTGAGTATGTCAAAATCCATTGTTCTAGAAAAACAACTGCAATTCCTCAGTTGTGAATTGTTCTGTTTTCGCTGACCAACTGCTCAGCAGCAGACTCCTCAGCACATAGATTGTTTCATAGTTACAAGCCATAGTTCAGACATTAACTACCACCATGAACATTGTTCCCATGAATGGACCAGCAAAGTAAATATGTACCTGTTGCTATGGCAAAGCAGGTCACTCCCATGGATAAATGTTACTGTGTTAGCCGCATATTTCACTTGTTGGCAACCTGAGAAATTCATAGAAAGTTGCTCAGTTTGCTGGTAGATAAAACCAAACGCTTCTTGCTTCTTGCAAGTGCCTTTATTTTCACGACCCTGAGATGGCCCACATTGAGTTAATCTAGCACTCTTGGTCGTAGCTTTGTTGGCACAAGAATTTGCATTCCCTATAGAATGCAGCCATTGTCATGAGTGAGCTCATTACTACTCTTCTGATTTGTGTTGTTTTTGGAGAAATTTCCAAATATTTTGTGTAGCACTCTTAACTTGGATCTCTCAGTGTCTCCTTCATTGTAGCAGTGATAGGAAGGATTTCAATTTTAGTGGATGATGAAACACATCAAACACCTCACTGTTCATTTAATTAATGACAGCAGATTCAAGTGGTTAGCGAGTCCATCTGCATTTGCTTGATTTGGTGTTTGCTTGAACCCAGTTCTGTCTCTGTGTCCTCATAGGAAGAAACCCATTGTTGTATTTGTGCTGCTGCTGTGACAGGAATCCCCTTCTCTAGATTGAAGATTGAAATCACTGGCTGGTGTTCAGTTCCTAGAACAAACTCTGTCCCATACAGATACTCAAACCACACTCAAATAAAGAGAATTCCTGAGTATAAACTCTGCATCCTGGGTCCCAACTATGATGTTGACTGCCGTCAAACTTTACTGAGTCTGCACCATTTTTTGTCTCAGTTCAGCCAGTTTCACTTTCACACTTGTCCAAAAGTAGTTCCTTTTTTCACCAGCTGAATTTTCTACTAATGAATTGTTAATACAATTCTGTACAAATTCCCTTTGTGTCCTTTAGTAACCTCATGTATTCAGCTTGCAAGTATATCATCTTTTTCACAGCCAAGCTAGAATATTGGGGAATTGTGAAAGGGTTACTGACGCTGACATTACGGATTGTACACCCATGGAAGGACATAACACCTGTGTGTGCGATTGTGTGTCCGACATTTTTATTTAGACCCTGGTGTGGTGTCTAGTGTCTCTGTTGATTTCCATCGCAGACTGGCTATTACTTATGTGAGGCTCGTCACATAACTAATGCTAAGTAATGCTACACCGAATGTGTTCCAGAAGCATTTTTTAAACTACTTTTATTAATTTAGCTTCCTCGCTTGCACTCTCCATTATCCCCTTGTCAGTCAGGGTTATAAATATAATCCCATTCCATTCCTAGTCCTTATGTTAGCTAGTTTCCTTCTGTTTTATATAAGCCAATATCAATGTGGAGTTATGCCACCGAATATCTGTGTTTTAGTTTAGCCTATACTCTCTATCATTCCTTCGAAATTACTGCACATGGCATTGTTTATAATCCTTTATTTTACCAGCCCAGTATAGTCCCAATATTTTATTGCAAAACTACCCCAGCCACCCGTTGATATTAATGCAGACACAGCAGTACAAAATAAGTTTTTATTTTCAGTGAATCACTTTTATTTGTTACATTACTGCTGACAGAATCTGGAGGAAGCAAGAGAGAGACAAATAATTGGACAATAGGGAAACATAAAGGGGACATGAAGGGGACATGAGAGGAAGAAGAGAAGAAAACGAAGACATGTTTCTTTCGTTTCTTATTTCTCTTACTCTCATTAACAATTTTCTTTACTCTTTTAAAAGGTAGCCATCACTTTAAGGAGACCGGACCTTTTATCTTTTATTTTCTCTCACCCCTTGCCCTTTTCTCTCTTTTTTCTCCCAAAGGAGAGCGAAAGAAAGTGTGAGTTGGAAATATGTTCTATTATAGAATAAAATCCCTCAGTGTATTTTCAATCTCGAACAGGGAGAGGTAAACAGACCCTTTCAAATGAAACATATAAAACGTCCTTGCAGTCCTACTTTGCGTCGCTGTTTGGCTTAAATAAAATATCTGCACCATGCCCCCCCTTAAAACCAACAAATCTGAACCTTATCACTGTTGAGTATGGCGGAAATGCAAGCACTAGCTGAACCAACAGACAGAGAGATTTGGAAAGAGTGTGAGGGACTAGAGAAAGAGAAAGAGAGATTGATGTGGTAGGATTATTTTATTGTAAATGCATCCATTTCCCCCATAGCAGTCTCATACAAATGTGGTCATAACTTTCTACACTCAGTTGATGTCTTTGTGTAAGAAAACAAGATTTCGCCATGCGTGTGAGTGGCAGAGAGGAAGAAAGTGAGAAACTCAATGAGGAGATGGAAACAGGGAGTAAAGGAGGTTGGTGTCGGGACAAAGCAAAGGATTCTGTTCTTCTTGTTTTTTTTATTTGTTTTACTCCTCCTTCTCCTCTCCGTGTGTGATGACATAGCAGATGTTCTTGTAGTCGACGTTGCCAGCCACATCAGGAGGGAAGGCAGCCCACAGGTTCTTCATCTAAAAAGAGAAAGTCAACATCTATATTTCAGTGGGGGGAAATAAAGATGAGACAGCTGTAGGATATAGAGAAAGGCTGAGACAGGCCCGCAAGCACATACACCAACAGGCATATATATGTCCACAGACAGACAAGTTTGAAGAAAGACAAGTAGACAAATATTAACTTCTTACCTCCTCTGCAGAGAACCTGTCACATTGAGTGGTCAGGAGCTCCTCAAGGCTGGACAGAAAGAGGTTAGAGGTTAGGGGTTAGGGTACAGACCAACATTTCACCCTTACAGAATTAAAATGGCTAACCCCGACATGTATAAGGGATTTTTGTCTATGGCAAAATGAAACGATTTACCTAATGTTCCACATATATTTGTTTCAGCTTGGAGACCTGTACTGCAATAAAATACTCACAACTGCTTCTTGATGGTGCCAGTACCCTCAGGATCCAGTACCTTGAAGGCACTCACAATAACGTCCTCAGGATCAGCACCTGAGATAAGGAATGGAAGACTGTGTTTTAAGTCTGTATTACAGAGAGTATAAGAGAGATAAGACCTGGTTGTTTCAGTAGTCATATTAACTCATTCACTGGTTCTACCAAGACAGAAACAGACCTTTCAATTTCTCGCCAAACATGGTGAGGAAGACGGTGAAGTTAATGGGGCCACTGGCTTCCTTAACCATGGCTTCCAGCTCCTCATTCTTCACATTCAGTTGTCCTGTAGACAGAGAGTAGGAGTGAAGAGTATATACTTATTGATGATACATTAAGATTATATTTGCATAGTGTGGTGCAATCCATTGTGATACTCCAGTAAAGCTTTGTTTTTTATAGTACATAATTCATGACACTATAGGGCAGCTCAACACCTTAGAACTGAATTCAGCAAGTGCGACTCAAACTTGGTGAAAGTATAGAGTCACAGAGTCACAATAAGTGATAAATACCCATTGATGCCAGGACATCCCTCAAGTCGTCCTTGCTGATGATCCCATCTCTGTTCTGGTCAATAATTGTGAAAGCCTAACAGAGGAAGTTGTGGAGGGTTAAGGTAGTATAAACATGTGCATACTACAGTATACAAGCAAGGGTCATATTTTGGCACTAAACGACAAACCAGTACACGTCACCCACCACCCAAATTAGAATTAAAATTATAATCGCAAATAATGAAATTAATAATCTAGTGTGTGTGTTAAGAGTGTGTTACAATAATGTAAAAATCTAGTACAACAGTGGGTTATTATAATATGGAATCCTGGAAATCCTGTTTATTTTGACAGATTTAGTTTGTAATAATTTATAAGGACTAATCTGTCCAGTTAATTTCTGTCCTTTCCACCTTCTAGCCCCTTCATCCTGATCAACCTTCTTGCCAAAGAAACCTAAGATGGCCATCCAGTCTTGGACTTAAAAGGCATATGATGTCCGCCTGTCTGTCCTGAGCATTAAAAGGGTCTCAACTGCCATGTCAGACATTCCCTAAGAGACTTTTATGGGGAGGATATCACTTACAATTAATGACCTCCCCACCCATCCATCCATCCCTCTCACACTTTGTCTCCCTCCCTGCTTCACTCACCTTATATGATTTACAAAACACAATACCTCTCTGCCAACTCGGTTGACCATTTTCTCAACATGGTTCTGGTAAT
The DNA here is from genome assembly GCA_025775045.1 of Hiodon tergisus. Classification (NCBI taxonomy): domain Eukaryota; kingdom Metazoa; phylum Chordata; class Actinopteri; order Hiodontiformes; family Hiodontidae; genus Hiodon; species Hiodon tergisus. Next base: position 8,902,267 of record JAOVYW010000074.1, on the reverse strand, counting down.
TTTCTCAGTTTTCTTGTGCTGAAAAACGCCCCAAAACGCCATTGCATTTCCCCTCCCCTCTCGTTCTGTCATTTTGGCTCTCTAATAATCCTGTCCACTCAGTTACCCACTGGGTAATGTGAAGCATCTCCCAGCTGCTGTATAAGACATTCCCATGAAGCCATTGTGAAAGTGTCAAAATGAAATGGAGGGGGAGAGACAGCTGACGAACCAGAGAATAGAAGGTGATTATCAGAGTGAGAGTGAGAACTCTGCTACTGAAGACTCTCAAAAAAGGCATTCCTGTACTTCACTTGGCAGATCTTTGTCAAGTTCCCAAATGATACAGTAAAAGCTGCCAACCAGTTCCAAGATGAACTTGCAAAAATGCTATTTAACCCTTTTGCTAACTTGATGTGACAGATCAGTATATTAACACAGAACAATGTCTAACTCACAGAGACTTATTTACAAAGATTGGCTTCAAATTGTGCAGAGTTAGAGACTTTTGTGGATTGGTATACAAAAGTATGGAAAACACCTGACCTCCTTGTATTCCTGAATCTGGCTCTGCTCAAACATGGAGAACACATTGGAGGAGCCACCTTCTGCTGCCTGCCTCCTCTTTGCCTTCTTGGGTGCCTGAAAGCCAGACACAGATGCACACACATTTATTGCTTGAAAACATCAAGTGCATCAAACAGACATATCCCAGGACCAGTATAGGTGCAATCCCTACAGCACAATGAACCACACAAAAAAAAGGATATTCAAGGGCTGTGTCTGCAGGGATACACAGGACTGAGACAACAGGTGAGAAACAGGAGTTCTCTTTAGATTTACTTCGTAATATCAAGACTGCTTTGATAAGACACAATTTTGCATTGCGATGAAGTCTCAAACCATTATGCTAAATACTCTTCTTGCCCTTTAATTAATTGCCCTGGTTTCATATTGTTGAGCCTTTCTCAAGCTGCTGTCTAGTAACACTCAAATCTCAATTTATGGAATCTTACAGTTACTTCTCAGTTTAGCAAGGTAATCTAAAACATGCTTTACTATCCACATCCATTTTGTATTATTTTGCTGTCCTCATTCTTATTTACCAAAAAAAGGTGTCAGTTAAAAAGTAGATTCTATTTTTCCTTTTTGTGGCAATTAATTGAAAAATATATAACCTAATGAAAAATAAGCATAACATTCAGTGCCATGAAACATCAAAATGAATACAATTTTTTTAATGACATAAAGGTTTCCTCTGTTATTCTGATAGATTTTCATCCCATCCCACTTTTCATAGTAAAACATGTTAAATATCATGAAAATAAATGCATTTTTTACAAGACAAATCCAATACTTAATTTAATTTAATTCTGACAAAGATTCTTGCACATAGGCACAGCGCCCAATCTCTATTTCCTGTCAATGAAGAGCACTAATGAAGCAGTGCCGGAAAGGGAAGACTGGTATTACTCACCATCTCGAGACAGTGTGTGAAGTTTGGTCGTTCAAGAAGAATAGCCTATACGCGTAGCCGCCTACTGATGTGACTGGCATGTAAAAGTTGGTTCCCTTGAGGCTTTTATACTAGCCTGAGGAGACTAACTATAGCCACTTCATCAAGTTTGGCAGGAAAAGAGAGAGTGCAGGGGAAAGGAGAAGAGTGAGAGAAGGAGGAATGAAATATCGCCTTACCGTTGTTCAAAAATAGACCCTTGAGTCTTATGGTGAACTTGATACTTATTTGGACTAATATGGATACACCCAATATTGCAACTTGCTCAACTGATAAAACATCTCCTTCTCAACCTTCTTCCTTTCTGTCTTTATCACACCATTCAAGTACATTCAGTACTCTTTGCATTTAATTTCTTGGGAGTCCTACAGTCTTTTCAATCCAACAGGAACTCCTTTACCACTGATGATGCTACCTCCTAATTTACCTTTGGGCTACAGGTATCCCTGTAGGCATGCAGAGATGTCAAAATGTTAATTTAGTTTTATATAATTTAAAAATGACGCATGTTTTTGGTCTGGAGGCATTTGTACTATGAAAGCTTGAATTAAAATAGCTTTTCTTATTCCCAGGATAACACGACGGTCTGATGCACAGTAAACTTCCATATAAGAGCTTTCCAAGAAAGATCGTGCAGTAAGCCTTGACTAACAGTTGTGAGGAAATGGATAGCTCTCTCATAACTCTCGTTACCCTTTCCTTATTTTGTCTACTAATTACTTTCTGCTTTCTATATGATGTATTGTTGTATCCAGATAGACAGTGGGCCTGTGATGTGTTAGACTCTGAGAGAGTCTCTCTCCCCTCTCGTACTCACTTTCTAAAAAGTAGTTCTTAAAGCATTCCCTCGATTGATCGCTACTCTTTATTTTGTCCCTATGTTAGGTGTTCATCTTGGGTCACTCTCAAGGTATCCACAATAGTTTAAAAATCATTCAGATTAACATCTGTCATTGGGACTTTTTTTCTCTTTTGGAGAAAACTTCATGCAAACTATCATTACAGTATAATGTGTGTAATAAACAAAAAACGGACAGTGGCATGGAATGGTGAAAAGCCCAAACGAGCTATCACCTATCACTCAATGCCTGCGCGCTTTGGAGAATCTGTGACCAATCATCCAAATATATTCTTATATCCAAATATATTTTCAAATGTATCAAGTTCTGATTCCAGTCAGGTTAATTTGCCAAACATAAGCTATCCTTTTGAGTGTGTCTTCGCTCCGAGTTACACAAATCTGTTTTGTTATGATACAGAGGGGTCTGTCTAGAAAATCTAATCAGCATTGAATGTAACAGTAGATATTTTAATAATTCCTGCATGTAAAAAGAAAATGTTAAAAATAGGTATGTTGCATATTAGATCTCTGAGCTCTAAAGCCACTCTTGAAAGAAGTAATAACGGAAAACAATCTGGATATTATGTATTTATCTGAAATCTGGCTTAAATCAGGAGAATTTACACCACTGAACGGGGCCACCCCAGATGTTATTTATAAACCACGTTTATCTGGTCATAGTGGTGGTGTTACTACAATTTATGACTCAGAATCAGGTTTTGTGTCAAAACCCAAATTTATTTTTTCTTGCTTTTAAGTACATGAGCTGGTAAAAGATAATTATTTGTGCTTTTCCAAACATCAGTCCCTTATACTAGCAAATATTTATAGGCCTATATGCAGAATATTTACGTGAGTTTGCAGATTTTTAATCAAATATAGGTAAGGCTCAACATCCTCATTTAACATCCAGGTTGACAGTGCTGCTGATCTTAATTATTAGAAAATGCCATTCAACCAAATTGTGGGTTTTTAATTTTGCGTGGAAAGACTAAGAAATTAAAAGTGTGCACTAACATCTGCTCGTTCAAATTATTTTTCGAACCTCATAGAAGAAAATAGGCATAATCTACATCATAATATGGTTGCTCAAACTTCTTTAATTAAAAATTTTTAACAAATAAGAGCAGAGATATTAGACCTCTCAACCTCATCTGACTATATGCCAGTGTTGGAATAGAAACGTGCATTTAAAAAAAAACATTTATTGAGCATTTTTCCCCTATAAACATATGTGAATTTGAAAAAACGAATTGTGTCCTCAAAATTAAAAACATGCTTGCTGGTCCTAATACCGATTAAGTTGGTTAAGGATCTAGTCCCTGTACTATATGCATATATGCTTAATATAATTAACATAATCATGGGGCCATGTTTTCAAACTGCTTAAATTAGCCATTGTCAAGCCCACTTAAAAAAAAAAACTTTTCTAAAGAATTTCAAACTAATAGCCAACCTTCCCTTGCCATCTAAAATACCTGAAACAACTGTTGCTCAACAACTAACTGAGTACTTAGACGGTAACAACACCTATGAGACTCTCTGTCTATACTAGTGCGTCTTGGCCTTTGTGCTGCCTTTGACACTATTGACCACTGGATTCTTCTGAATCGACTTGAAAGCAATATTGGTTTTAAAGGAAGAGCTATCCCGGTTTAAGTCATACCTAACAGAAAGATTTCAATTTGTGCAAATAAATGATGACGCTTCAGATTAAACTGAAGGTATGATATCCAGCTCGAGTCATAGGTTGCCTACTCTTCAACCAATGCACGTTACCTCTAGGTGATGTCACTCATAAACATGGGATTCATTTCTACTGATAGGCAGACGTCACTCTGCAGTCACTCTGCGATTGGACATTGACACCAGGCAAGGACCACCATTTTGCCAAGTTAGAATCTTGCATTAAGGGTGTAAAACACTGGCTCACAAAAAATGTTTTACCATGAAATTCCGTGACAGTGAAATGGGCCCTAAAAATCAACTTAAACACTATTCCTAAAAATGTAGTACGTAACATACATCAAAAACATGTCGACTGCACTACCAAAAGAAAATTATCTGAACTTTCATTGAGATTCCAGTAACATTTGTTTTACGGACATTGTCTTCAAGCAGTACTTTTGACAAAATGTAAACAGAAATGAACGTATGATTGGACCATCTTAATCGCTCATGTGCACTCCAAGGAACAAATAATTTTTGCGTAATTTTTATCCTTAATTAGGCATTGTCAATTTGTCATATTTTGACTTCATTCTTTACCAGTCTTGAAATCACTCTCATTTTACGCACTGCAGGCTAATACACAGGTCATACAGAAATTCAACAAGAAAACATCAATTGAAGGTGGGGCATGTTATACACCAACAGGACAGACAAATCTTGCTCTTTGGGAGCCCTGTTCGAGATTTGGTTTAGGGGTCCCCCTCCACCACAAGCAAGACCTTGGGTATCCAACATTCACCTCTTTTTAATGGTCCCTCAACTCATCATACCACAATGGCATATGCACTGAATGCATTTAAATTATGCGTAAATTGCTTATTTTATTATAATAACACAGGGAACCCGTCAGAATCAAGTTAATGAACATATGAATACTATACCCAATGTTTTAATTTAGTGATACACAATAATCGGCGTATATGCTTCATATGTTTTATGCAATATTCTGTATAAATACAGGGAAAACTATTTCTATTGGATGTACAGTATTGCATGTTGTTCTTATGTTTGGTAAATGCACTTGGTTGATGTATATCTTGGGGAAAATTAATAATTCAGAATCTCTTAAGTTGGTAGGACTACATTTTGATTAAGTAGTGTATAACTACTGTATCTTTACTAAAATGTACAGTAAAAAGGCAACTCAGATTATAATTATTATTGCCACAAGGTACAGTTGCACAGACAAACTCAAATATTTCCTTTTATTCTGAGATATTGAGAAAGAAATGGACAGTTTTTTTTGTTTGTTTTTTTTACAGACAATGAACATCTTGCAATTATCAGCAACATTCTTAGGCCCAGGGAGAAGGTATACAGGTTTCACCAGCTGCAGAGCTCCACACTTCATCCTATGTATTATATTGGACATTTCCTGATGGCAAACAGTACAGTTGATTACTGCAGCAATTTATTAACATTTCTGACAGAGGTCGCCTTGGTACAGGAACATCTTATCAACTAAAATAGAAAACATAGAGCGAGCTGTTCGTCATTAAAACAGTCAGTCCTAATCGTAGTACCATCTGGGGCCTGGGGGGAGAGGCCGTATCAAGCCACAACTATTTGATTAACCCATGCCCCTATGAAGATCCTTATGGACACAAGTTATGTAGTTTTACTTTTGCTGCATAGGTGAAAGCCTTCAGAGCTTTCAAGTTACAGAATTCTTCAATGGTAGTCAACTTTATTGCTTGCATAACTTAATTTTAAAATATATTTATATAATTTACAAACAGGGAGGACAGTGCCATTTACACCATAAGGTTCTATAAATACAGTGATTGACATGCACAGGTCCCAACTCTAAAACCAGTGCAGTAATTGAGTTGGTTAGGAAGCCTATTAAGATCTACAAAGTCATTTTTAATCCACTAAATCAAAACCACCAACGCAGAGTACCCTTTGAGTCTCTCCTACCGTACAGAAGAATTTTCAGAGAAACATTAAAGAAAATTGCATATAGGCAGTCTCAAAATCATTTCAAAAGACAAACTTAGAAATGTCTTTAAGGATAAATAAATCTGAAACACTTGATCATTAAACATATTGCCAACTGAGATCACTGTAAATCTCTTTTTTTTAAGTTAATGAATGACCCATTTTCTATTTCCCCCAATCTCACAAATAACAGGTTCCGATGATCTTCTCCATTTTTCTATCCAAAATCAATTAGATCACTCGCTCCAACACCTTCTTCTTGCTTTTTCTGCAGCCAATCAGCTCTTAGCTCCTTCACTTCCCTCCCATAATACTCGTGCAGTTCACAAAAATCCTCAAGTGTTCCTGATCCCATCAAGGGCCACTCTCCAAGAGGTGGAGCTGGCCCATTTATAGGTGTGACATGAGCATTTCTCTTAGGCCACAGTTTTGGAGACCTCTTACAGGCAGGCTTGCTAGTATTGAAAGGGGCCTGAAGCAAGTAATTTGCGCTATAGCCACGCCCTTCTTTCACTCCTGGCCCAAGCCCCTGTTTGACAACGGAGGGGCCAGAGTTAAGGGAGGCCAGGGATTGGGCCAGTCTCCCTGCATCTGGACCAATCACAGTAGACCTCTGATAAGATTTACTGGAATACGTTGCTCTTTTGACTTCTGTAGAAAAGAAGGTGTAGGTTAAATAAACAAAGAGTGCACAGGCTAAAACTAGAAGACAGAAAATTAAGACAGGATCACATGTATACATACTCACATTATCATACCATATCTAGCCACCTCTCTAAACACTCTCTTGCCACTCACCTTCATACTGCTTCTCCAGGTCTCTAAACAGAAGTGACAGGAAGCTGTGACTGGCTGACAGCAGGGCTTTGATCCAGCTCTCCTGACTCGGCTGGTCCTCTGCGGCAAGCTTGTATGTTCGGTGACCAGTCCCAGTGAACACTAAGGAGAAGGCAAACTGCTCTTCTGACTCGCATAGCTGGACTGAGCAGCCTTCCAAAACTATAACTCCCAGTATGTCACGGTCCACGGGCCGATCTTTGTAGAAAAGCAAGTTCCCCTTCAGCACAAACCACCGCTTTTGATAGGAAGTATTCCTCTCACCCTAGAGGGTTTGGTTTAGAGATAAGCATATGTGAGATAAAATGTATTTGCTGCTTATTTTCCCCAACCATATCCTTTAGCAGACTTCCTCTTTACAAAATGTGCCAGTTTTACATGCCATGTCTTCAACTTATTAGTAATAGTTTTAAGGGAAATGTATTAAATTCATGATTTTATTAAATCAACTGGTGGTGAAGGTATTAACAACAATACATTACTTTCTTGTTTTATTTTCTTCTGTGTGTGCAAAAAGCATGCAAATACAAATGTTTCTGGTATCCAGACATCAGTGTACCTTCTTATGGAGATACCCTTCTTTATCAACTGGCGATGTGCACGAAAGATAGTGGGTCAGAATCTTCTCATGGAACTTCATTACAACACCCCCTGACAAAGTCCGACTGACTGACTGTAAGAATGGAAGGGGAACATGACCTTCTGAAAATACAAAAGATAGCCGAAAATGTATTTCTCAACGGAATTTCCCCTTTATGCGATAAGGTTTATGATCGCTAGCTAGGACTAATTAAAACTGCGTTAAAAAGCACGTTCCAACACCGAAACCCATTGTTACATCGTATTGCTTTTTTATGCTGCGAGAATGCACTGTAGCTAGCTAAGTAGCCTAAATGTTTCATTTGTCATACAACTTCATACCACATTCAAAATGAATAACTATCGCACAAGAGTAAACCCTGAAAGAAAAACCATGTCCAACTTCTATTAAGATGTTTTGCGGTAACGTTAACCTCAACTAGTCTGTCGTGATTTGCGTCACTATTATTTGATGGCTAGATCTTACGACCAATGTCAATTATAAAATGTGACTTCGGTCACACAATATACCCGAAATACAGACGTTATTATACAGATTTATAAAGTTATTCTTGAATGTAAATAAATTAGCGGATATTATTAAACTCTGACTTGCATTATCCAAACTTACCTTTTATTTACCCCCAATCCAGGTAAACAAAAGCTAGCAACTACAGCTAACACAGGTACAAAATTACTCGCCTTACAATCCTTTTCTCCCCTTCGTTCTCTCTGCTTCCGCATGAAGAAGATTGCAAAAATACAATGGCAACATGATCGGACATTAAATAAATGTTTAAAAAGTTACGCAGAACCTTAAAATAGGATGAGTAGTGTAACTTGTAAATATTTTAACAGTGAGTTTCGGATTACATTAGCTCTTCTTACTCTTCTGATAGCGGTAGTGAGGAACATAAATAACTCGGTCCACTTCCTGGTAGTAGAAATTGACATTTGTCAAAGATGATTACAATAATGAGTTTATTATTATTATTATTATTATTATTA
>JAOVYW010000074.1:8864619-8882848 GCA_025775045.1 Hiodon tergisus | reverse complement strand
CACACACATACACACACACACACACACACACACATTTTCAGTACTTTCATAAGATAGCATATAGTAAATTACAACATTATTTGATCTTTGGCGTACGCCTTTTGGGTTATAACAACTTGTAACATATGCAAACATTTACAAAAATAGCACTGATAGACGACTGTGTGACTCGCATAAATTGTAGAAGTTTCACTTAACGGTTTAAAAAAATAAATAATTCAATCCCATTTTGGCTTTACAGGTGGAAAGAACCAAGAGGAATTCATCGTCCAAAAAAAAGAACCGCAAGAAACTGATCTGCTCGTGATCACCTCGAAAGCAGACTGTATTTTAGCATCACATTCACTAGGGTGCTACCGTTCCGAAACGACGTCCGATCGACTTAAACACGTCGCCATATTTATTTAATGCGTATATTTCACTCAGCATATGGGGGTGATAAATAAGGCAAGCTCACATTTTCACAGATATGTCTGCCTCTTTGCTGATTAAAAGATCTGGAGTCAGATCTGCTGGATGTGAAGACATGCTTCACACTCTGGAACAAACCATTTTTGATGCTAGTTTGTCTATTTCTCGTAAGCTCCTCTGCTATTTTTTTTCCATTTCAATTGCAGAAACGCTTTTTAAATATATATTTTTTACTCCATGAATTTTTTTTAATCAAAATAAAGATTAAACGGTTTATACCCTAATGCCTGCAGGGCACCCGCAAACTGTCTCATTGTTCCTTTCACATTTTCATCTGAGAGTAACACAAAATAAACAGGAATCAGAGTTCATTTTTGCCACAATTATCAAACAAAGCTCTAAATCTAAAAAGGAACAATAAAACATTTCTGATGCTTAGACTCGGGTACCGTACTTCAATAGATCCAGAGTAAACGAGAACACTTGTTGTGAAACAATAGGCATACAGACTGCACAGATCTGTCTGACAAAATGATTTTGCAGATGACACAGCATTAGATGAACTGATGACAGGTTGGCTCGGTTTAATTTCGCAAGAGTCGGGTTTGACACGGGCGACGCAAAGCGATAATTACTCCACATTCCATTTCGTCTATACTCAGCACCGCGCTAAAACAACATAACATTTGATTACTAAGTAACCATTCAGAACACCGGCCGTACAAAAACAGCGGAGCAGGAAACGTTGCAGGCCCGAGTGTGACCGATTACAGATGACAGGAGCCGGAGGCAATGCGGAGGAAAACACCAAGACGGAACGTTTGGGAATGCCACCTAAAATGCATTACGATGGAGCCGTATGCAACAAGCCACGCTGAAGGTCCGATTGTGGACCATCTCCCACTGCACCATAAACACTAGCATTTATTTGGGCCAATGAGCTGAATGTCCAGTGCTTAAAATTTACAATTTAGTTACGCATTTATCCAACGTGACTTACACAGCTTGCAATTTCTACATTCATCCACTTGTTCGGCTGGTGATTTACTGTAGCAGTTCAGGTTAAGTAGCATAACCTGTTACCTTAACCGCTACACGACTAGCTGCCCCTGTTCTCACCTGGACACACAAGGAAACTGAAGGGAGGTCCAACAGTTGCCGTACCATGAAAGGCGTTTTTTTGCTTCCGAACATGACAAATGAGGGGGTCAGTGAAAAAACTCAGTCATAACATCAAAACAGCAGGAAAATCACGTGTGAGACTGCAGTACTGAACCCCCAGGGTTGTGTTTACAACAATCAACACACGATCAAAACACTTTACAAGCCACAGTATTTTATTTTTTCCCCAATTCTGTTACATTCATTTAATGAAAAAGATCTCAGTAATGTATAGGTTATGTACTCCTCTTACAATCATTAGGATATTTTTTAACACAAAAGTGCAGTACAGCAATTTCAAGAAGATTACATTGTTTGTTTATCCAAGGCCCATTAATAACAATGACACATTTTACTATTAATAGCAGTTTGAGCTGTTATTTTTTTCATAATCCTATTCCATACAGAACATTTATTTTTAAACCTTATAATTCCTTTAGAATTATTGCATTATTGCATTATTGATTTCATATTAGTCAGCGTGCAAGCAGGCAGAAACCGACCTGCTCCCTAATCATAATTCTGAAGCGTGTCTTCAGTCGAATAACACTCAACTCATAACTAATACGAGACGCTGACTGTAGCAGGCAGGTGTGACTTTGCGCACAGGTGGAGCACAGGTAGCAGTCTGAGGCTGCACTGTGCAGCGGTGCCTGGGGGGACAGAGTCACAGTTTGGCAGTGACCCTCCTCAGCTGGTCCCTCAGCTCCAGGTGAGCGACGGATGAAAGGTGCACCTCGTCGGGCCCATCTGCGATGCGCAGAGTCCGGGCGTAGCTGTACCTGCAGGTGGTGGAGATGCAAGCCTTTATGCATGTTAAAAAGAACATATAGCAAATTGAAATGAGATATAGGCTGGGATCCAAATCAAAACTTTGGGAACCAGAATGTTAGGTTATTATCTGAAAGAAAAAGACATTTTTTTCCCCCTGAAATAGAAATATTAGTCATCACTAACGGTTTATTCCCCTCTAAGAACCCTGAAATCTGAGCAGTAATTCCAAATCACACGAGAGTGCCTGATGTCATGTGGGCGCAATTTTATAAAACCAGGTGGTCAGCGTTCATACCACTCATACTGTGAGCATGCACAGGTGATCGCTCTCACCTTTTACTGGGCAGCGTGGGGATCGCCGCCCTCAGCACTCAAATCCAGGGGGATGTGTGACCACAATACTCAGCCAATACAATCTGGGGAACTTATGCAGTGTTGCACAGACTGATGCATTGTAGGCGACGCACCCTGGAGTATCGCCAAAGAAGTGACCTTCCCTCTTTTGGAATGGCCAGTGATCTTCTTAAGAGGCAGCTTGCTAAGCTAAGCATCATTGCAGTCGGAGTGAGACGCCAGGACTCTACTCAGACAAAGCCTGGCCCTGCGACTGAGATCTGTAACAGATAACCAGCAATTCAGACTGGCGTAAGCTCTTTGTGCTCTCCACATGACAGGTGAGCGCTCTCACTGGGCACAGCGTGTGGAGGAGACGCTATTGGACAATAGCGGTTGGGTTTATCTTTATCCCACGCCGCGCAACACTGCTGTAACAACACCCCGCTTGTAACTATACCGGGGTGGGGGGGAGCTCGAGGCTGCCCGAGCGTTTTAGTCGGGCGTCAATCACCCTCTCAGAAATGCCCAGGCTGAGCCACTTAGGGTCCAAACCACAGCTGCGGGCAGGGTGGGTTGTGATGCCACACAGCGCCCTGCGGCTGACTGAGGAGGTGGCGCCGCTCGGGGCAGCTGCTACCGCTCCCACAGGTCCAAGGCCGTGAGGCCTAGCGAGAACGAGCACAGTCACATTTCTCTCAACAAAGCGACGAGGGACTGCCCAAAAAAAATAAAAAATAAATCAGTTTTGTACTGGTTTGTACCTTTTTTTCTTATTCCCCCAAACAATAAAACAGCAAATAACGGGAGACACAGAAAGCCTACTCAGCCTTAGATTCAGCTTGGATGTCTGAGGAAAAGAGAGAACTGTCACGGCTAGATTTTATAAGACACCTAGCACCCTCACATGATTTGGCATAACTGCTCAGAATTCGGGGTTCTTAAAAGGAAATTACCCCTTAGTGACCTTATGGTCCTATTTCCACTTTGAAAGGGAACTGTATTTAATAGCTTTCTCTTTTTATGAGTAGAAGAAATTAGACCAAAAGTAAATTAAAACACTAATACATTAGATTTTCTTAAATGCTATTAAAGTTTTTATTTGTTCCCAGCCTTAGTCAATCAGTCCTGTAACAAAGTCCCAGAGTATGGCCACTTAAAAAACAACATTCGGTGAGTTTAACTATGTGTGTGTAAATGACAGTCTCAATGTCTTAATGCATCTTAACTGTATTGCTGATGAGTACCAACTAAGTCAGCAGCAGGAGGCCAATGTCGTCGATCGGCACTTACATCTGAGCGAGAGGGAAGTCCTCAGATACTCCGGCACCCCCGTGGACCTGAATGGCGCAGTCCACCACTTTGCAGGCCATCCTCCCGGCAGCCACTTTGATCATGGCAATCTGCCACACAGAGACGATTAAATGACCCTGGGGGTTTCTGTAGGGCTTGTGGGTTCAAATGCTCATTAGTTCCCTGCTGCTACGCTGAAGCCTACAGGACAGCACCAGCGTGCATTGAACTGGCTGATTTAACGTCACACATGCTTTCTGGTATATCCTATATATTTGTATTAAAGGAATCATTTGTATCTATGGTAGCGTCCTGCCCAATATTCAAACCTACAACCTCATGACAACAAGTCCAAGCAACAGAGCCTAACTCGCGTGGTTAATGGAAGGAGAGTCACCTCTCTCTCTCGACGGTACAGCCAACCAGTAGGCTGGGTACTGGGAAGCTGGCAGGCAATGTCGGTTGACTAAGACTGGCCACTTTTAGCCACAGCACCACTGCAGTGCATTCTGGTACAGTGGAGGACCCGAGGTAAAATTCCCGCTCATAGGGCTCAGTCTACGCTCAGGCAAGCACCTTTCCCGACCGAGCCACTCGGGAGGCCGCTCTCCACCGCTAACTGGTTCCATCAGGTTGAGGGAAAACCAAGCAGTGAGGCACAGGCGCCGCGTTCCGTGCGTCTCCCCAGGATAAGGCACCAGCCCGCACTCACTCCCAGCCGGACTTCATCACTGCGCTTCTTGGCTTCCCTCAGCCGAAGGGAGACGCAAGCGAAAACAATGGCCAGACGTTAACGAGAACCCTGCGTGGGACCAGAGGGTACACTCATCTAGAGCATCCTCCTCACAACAGCCCCATTGTGACAGCTGCCAGCGGGAGACCAGAGAAAGAGTCAGGAGGGGAGGGGCCTGTGGTCTGGACGCTTCCCCCCCGACCCAACCCTCATTCCCTCCCTCTTTATAGCGGCTTTGATGGGGAAAAGCGGGGAGAATTGGTTGACTTTTGCTCGGTAGACTCATGTAAAGACAGATCCCCCGGACATCTCATCCAGATGCCAAGGCAGTGATGCAGGGCCCGCTGACAGATCCCCGGCCCAGGGAAAAGGCCACCTGGTTAAGGCTTTCTTTTCCTGGCTCAGATATTATTGGGAGAAGTACTATGAGGGTGGTGTGGGGGGGTTGTTGGAGAGTTTTGGCATTGAACCATCAAACATAAGTAGCTAATGGGGGTACATTTGGAATGCTGGACCAACTTACAGACCTGAAACTAACCCGCTGTGCTAGTTCTCTAGAAGACCTGGCAGAAATTTAGCTCTCGACACCAGCAACAGATCACTTCTACAGTTGTAAATAAAGTAATTGCCTACGCCCCGGCAATCATTTATGCTCTCAAGCCATTGATGACGGACGCATAGTTCTGTTTACATTTCAGACACATACAGGGTGGCCCAAAAGGAATCTTTTTAAAGGATATGAGAAGTCAATTAACGCCAAGACCAGTCAGGAAGCAGCAGCAGTAAAATGCCCTGTAGCCACCTGTCTACTTTCAGGCTGCACTGCCATGACACTGCCGTGTACACCGCTGATACAAGTCGAAGCGCCGCGCGTCGGATGGCTAGGGTTGCGTCAGGGCTCAGGCGTAGCTGTTTAACGCAGAAAACCGGCAACCGCAGAGGACATTCCACACAAAGTGAGGAAGTGACAGACGGGGTACCTGCTTCCGGGCGGCCCTGTTGCCCAGGACGTCCAGGCAGTGGGCGGCGTGGAGGGTCAGCAGGCGGGTTTGCTCAATGGCGATGCGGCACTCTGCGATCCAGTGAGCGACGACCTCCTGAGGCATTGGAGGGGAAACGGAGAGCAAGTTTGGTTTATTACGCCACGCGTACCGTCTTTTCCAAGCAATGCGCTCAAAGTCAACCAACCAGGCTGTTCAAAACATACGGCAGAGGAGCTTCATTTTTTTCCATTTCATTTTAGTGGTGACCCCTGTGTGCAGGATAGAGGCACTGCAAGCGATGATGCAACTTCGGAGGATCTCACGTTGGTATGACAATACGTTAGGGGCTTCCTTGCGTATGGACCGACAAAATATAAAACTGAAGTGCAAATGGCTTGTGGGCCCAGGCCTGGTCACGTACATTAAAGCAGGAGGATTTACACATCAACAATAATTCGTCCATTCATTTTAGTTTTCTCACTGGCTTATGAATAACTTCCTAGCTTCTGAACTTTAGACCGTGCCCTCTCCAAGCACTCCTGCCATTATCCAGCAGTTCAACCTCTCACCCCTAGGTGTCAGCAGCTCCGTCCGAAGTGATTTTGCATTGCCAGAGATGGAAAATCATTTGGGCTTTCGGTCACATTTCCAAACTAACTTCTCTGTTCGCCCACGGCAGAAACCGAGAGCCGATTTTTCAGCGAAATGGTGAAAGAAACCTTTGTGTGTCAGCTTTGACTGCACGTGTTGACGATTACGGGCGGACACAAACAGACTTACTGCAATGATTACGAGACATGTGACAAACACATGCAAACCAGTTGCTTATGTGAACATTCAAGCAACTGGTGGACGTTAAACTGGAAACACATGTTGAGCTTAAGTTTGTAACTTTCTCGGATGGAAACTGCAATATCTGTAAAGGTCGTGTCATATTCGTCATCCGTCTCATTCAACTGCCATATCAGTCACAGTGTAATAAGCGTCATTTTGGATTATCTGACAATATTTATCCATAAAAATCCTTTAATTTCCCCCCCCCGGCTGGTCCGTAAACAGCACCCAACATCAAAACATTTGATTTGGTAGAGTGCCGAAGAGAAAGAGAAAATCACTTTCCAAACACATTACTTTGCAACTTTGCACTGTGAGTATTTCTCGTTATCACAGCTACGATTTTAAAACATTTTCTTTTGGAACACACTAAAACAAGCATACACTTTTGAACTTTGAACACACTGGCAGTTAGACCAATGGATTATCCAAAACGTCACCTGCCGCTGTAGAGTGGATATTATCATCTTAGGCATTAAAAAGCCATGCTAAATTTATATTAACATCCGTTGTCTTTTCATAACCATAACAATAATCGCCCAAACCTAGCATGCTTATAAAACGATAAACCATTATCTGTGTCCATTATCACAGCCCAGATCACCAAAGGGATCCAGATCTAATCCAAAGCAACAGGAAAGATTCCCTCTGTCACTAGCACTATGAGAGATGAAGTGCTGACTACAGACCATGTGTTTGAGTCTGTTTTCAACAGTTACTCAAACGGAATTCCTCCCTGTCACCAGCACTGTGAGAGATGAGAGAGTATTCCGCATATTCGCCGCCGTTCATCGAGCGGAAGCAGCTCCCACTGCCGGCCAGGGATACCGGCAGAATGCAGATTGTGTCTGCGGGACAGGCCTGATCAATCGCTGAGGAGCGCGGATCGAGACTCACATGCTGGTAGAGCTTCTTCCCAAAGGTGTGTCGCTCTGAGGCTCGGCGACATAGCAGCTCCAGGGCCCTCTCGGCCAGCCCCACCGCCCGCATGCAGTGGTGCAGACGTCCCGGTCCCAGGCGCCCCTGGGCAATCTCGAACCCCCGGCCCTCACCTGTGTGGGTACGCGCGGATGCATGGCACCACACACAAACACCCGAATACGCGAGAACCGCCATGTGTGGCTTGAGAATACGGGCTTTAAAGCTGCTTTACAGAACTGTCTATAAGAAAATCAATCAAGAGCAAACTCAGCTACGAGCAGACTAAAATAAATAGCTTAACAATCACACATCCTACATCACTCTGTAAAACGGATTTAAAATGGATAACTCTGTCTGGAGCCTTGGGCACTGGACCCATTTTGACTCCTGAAAGACTGTGTGCACACCTGTGCAAGTGACCGAGTTCAGCTCAGACACAACGTTACCTCACCTAAGAGAATGCTGGAAACGGGCACCCGTACATTGTTGAAGTGCATCTCAAAATGGCCGCCATGGATGGCATCTGCAATGACAGAGTCCCGGCAGAGTGAGGCGCGGCCTCTGGACCGGACCTTCCCGGAAGTCACCCAGGGCCGAGCACCCGTGAAGCAGCCTTCATTGAATCGGTGATGCCGTAACGTTGCCAGTGGAGGAATGATGTGTGTAGGCTGGCTAGTTTACATGGAAGCGGGGAGGCCAAGCTGAGCAATGGGCAAGGAGGGGGGGACCAGGGGAGAGCTCACCGTCCAGTCCGAACACCGTCAGAGGCCTGATCCTTTCCACGCCCGGGGTGTCCAGGGGGACGAGAAGCATGCTGTGCTGCAGGTGCCTGAAAAGCAGAAGTCTTATGAGCTACAGTGGATAGGCGAGGGGACGGATTTTAATGAACGGTGTTTTTGGGGAGAGAGGAGAATAGGTGAAGCTTTTCTGTACAGCTGAGAAAGATTAATGAGGCCCTAAGGACACAGGCTGCATTAAGAAGGTGCCTGTCTGACGGTGGTACTGGCAAAGGGGCTAGGGGCCAGAGAAAAGGGAGGGGGAGATTTTCCACTAAATAAAAGCCTGTTTTTAACTGGAACCAACAGCACAGGGTATTACCACCACAGAGAAAGGTGAAGACTTGCATTGAATTTTTTCCTCTTTTTTTTTTTAACCTTGGGGGACGGGGGGAGTCTTCATTTTACAACCTATTAGCCCTTCTACATAGGAAATTGAAAACATATACACCCACACCACCATTCAGAGACTCTCTCATGCAAACCTAAGGCTTGGCACCGTCCCCCGAAGCATAACTGCATGGAAAACGTTAACCCTGTTTTATTGGTAGCACTGGTGTGAGTAGAGATAAGTCTGAAGCTTAATGCAACTCAGCTGGGCAGAACCACGTCTCTTTCCATGGGAGCGCTCATAATATGCTTGTCAACAGGGAGGTAGGTATGGATGAGTTTCTGTTGTGCATGTACGGCAACAAAACCCCAAAGAGGCTTCCACTTTACACAAACTTATCCTCTAAAGTACAAAACACTTTTGGCAAATTATGTTTTCATACAGCTTATAATCCTGGAGCGGTAACATAGCTAACACATAGGTCACATAGTAAGACGGCTAACACATGGGACTCATCCGACTGCTCTGGGATGGGTGGGGCTGCAGCTCATTCTTAATCGTTAACTCGGGTGCAACCGAAACAGGTCCGGTGGAAGCAGGATTGGCAAGCGCTCCAGAGCTCTTAAATAAACCCCGTACAACAAGGCGGTTTATGCTGCCAAAAGCATCGGAAGGAATTAGGTCAGGGGAGCAGCCGTTTCATTACGTCCCAGCCGCAAAACCTTCTGTAGCCAATGACTGGCTCTGAGTCACAGTGGTTACCGACCGGTCGGTCGCCCGTAAGACCGGAAAGGCAGAAAGGGACAGAGATTTTTTAAAAAGGGGCACGGTCTAGACAAACAAGTCATCCCTCTGGATTTAAAACAGACCTCTGGCCTCCACATGCTGGGAGAGAGGGCGGGGCGGGAGGCAAGGGCAATAAAGGATGATAGTGTTTGTCCTGGAATGGTTACAAGACAGCCCTTTATTTCCAACGGGGGGCGAGCGTTCCACCTACATCTGTTACAGCGCTGAGGTTACCCCGCCGGCGCCGTCTTTTTAAAATGCACCGGGTTTACTTCTTGCCAGAAATTCTCTCATTCATCACGAGAGAGAGAAACGGAGAGAACTGGAGGGAGTGAGAGTCGGGAAGCTGGAAGCGGTAAGCGGTTGTTTTGGACAGAGGCAGGACGTGGTTTGAGGAAATCATCCCAATTTTGGTCACGCAGTATCTGGGGAGTCACAGCTTACCCATAATGCACCGTTTTAAATGTACGACAATGAGTGTGTTCAACAGGGACTGCTTTCTGAGTAGAAGGCCAGAAGTTCACAACATACCACAAATGGCAGAACCCAATTACCACAAAATCCTTTATCAGAAAAGCCTGGACAAATACATTTTTTTTGGTCTAGGGTTGTCTTTTTTAATACTTTCTACCCTACGGAGAAAGTGTAAAAAAGCAAGGCTGAGTGGCTTCTGATGTTAAAGAAAGAATTAAAAGTTTGAGAGCAGAAAAGAAAGGACGGCAGGAGACAGGAACCCTAATGTTGAGGGAAGTCCGGGGCAGACACTGTCCGAAGAGACAGATTAGGGCATTCGGCAGATTACCCAACATAACACCGAAACGTGTGCACAGCAGAAGCCAACGCCAGTTACCTGCTGTTAGCATCAGAGGACGAGCTCCTGCACATCACAATGGCCACCTTGCAGTCCGGGTTGCCGGCACCTGGAAAAACACAGGCAGGCGGTCAGAGCTCTGAACAGCAACACCACACCCTGCCTCACCAGCAGGGCTTTCATGGTGAGGCGTGTCTTGACACGCTGGATCGCCGCAAACTGGAGACAGTGTTTAAAAGAAAACCTTATTTCTTCAATAGCCAAAGACTAAGCCGCCATCCGGGATCCAGCGCAAAGTCAGGTTTTTCGTACAAAACACAATTCAGGTTCTCTCACTAAAAGTTCAAAAGCTCTACACACAATTCACACCCTAAATTCGACAATTTTCTGGTTCATCTCCAAACTAAAACTAGCGCTTCCCCCTCCAGTACTGGCCCTGACTCAACAAACCAGCAGCCTGTTGGCCCTATACTAGGGCCAATTCAAACACATGCCTCCAAGTACTCAAGTACTGGCTGAAGACTACTGGAAATCAGCAGGAAATGCCCAGAATTTCAGGCTTAATGATCTTAAACAGGCAGGACACCACAATATATAAAAATGTCAACCTGACTTGAACCGGACCATAGGTGTCTAAAGGCTCATCCCTAAAAAAAAATAACACATATAAAAAGATAAAAATACTTGGATTCAATTTAATTGAATAGTCCTATATTCAGACAATATTATTCTATTTTATTCTGTGTCCACCCTGAGTAGAGGTCAAGCCAGATCATATGGTGAAGCAGGGCTGAAGTCGCGTGGTTTAGAGAAGGGATTTCCACCAGATCCTGCCACAATCGCCAGGTACATGAACAGCGAGGGGCAGTGCCAAAAGCCTGACTCCTTGTTTACACACATCCCAGTCACTCTCTTGAACAAGCGCAGGCTGCGAGGAACCCAGCTCGTTTCTGGGTGAATTTACGACCTATGTGCCATGCAGATCCACCTCTGTGCCTTAATCTGGCGCCCATTCCTGACTATCTCCTGATTCCTGCAGCCGGTGATGGATGGATCCACAGATAAGTATAAACCTGCGTGACTGGCCCTTCAAACAATTACAAACTTCAGCTATCAACATAAACTGCTTTGTATCCCACACACTCTGTCTGACCCAGGAGAAGGAGTTGTCGTGCAAACTTAATTCAATTGCTTAAAGCGGTTGACTCACAAAGAGACAAAAACCGGGTGAAGGCACGTGTTTACATATTTGCCCTGGGTAAAGCATGGTGCAGGTATAAAGGATTGCAGTGGAGTGCTTTCCAGATATTTCTGTTCTGTCCAGGCGCATATTTGTGTTAGATAACTATTGTTTAAAGAACACACAGGCAAGTACAACTGGCTTCCTCCAATCCAACTCTCTAGTCTTCTCTTTTCTACACTGCGGGCTTCACAGCGTTCGCGAGAAGTTTGGCGCTGATCGGAGCTCAGCTTTGCCGAGCGCCTTTACTGACCGAGCTTCTTGGGAGGATAGAACAGCGTTATGGGCCTAGCTGGACCTGACGACATAAGCACTTCCAGTTGTGAATTGACTCCTGGAATGCAACACAATTAGGCTCAGAGCAACACAAGACCATGGGCCACAGCCACCCAAAGGGGTTTTCTCCTGCCCTGCAAATGCAATGCTCTCCTGGAACAAACACATGTGTTTTTAAGGGATGCCGGACAGGACTGGAATGGGCCTAATTTAAGCCAGAATATTCGAATATTGCGGACATGTGTGAGGAAAAGAAAAAACGTAAACTAAATGCTTTAAAACACAGGGGACCATCACACTAAGTAACCCTGGGCGGGTGATACCGCGTTGCTTCCCAGGGTCCACGGTGGTAACGCCGGACCCCTGGCTGATTCGTTACACGGCAGGACTAGGCGGTTGCGTAACACACGACTCCGTTCCGAAAGCACGTTAATCTTCAGCTGGCGCAAAGCATGTGTTGTCAATAATAAAACGAACCCAGCTCTCCCCAAGGGCACTACCGCCCCACAAGGCAGAATGTGTTTAGAAATGGGTGAATGATCATCAACGGTGCACACTGCAGATTCCAATCACTGAAAAAGGCCATCCAAAACAAACAAATTTTTTTAAGTAAACGCTAAACTTTTTATAAATATGTTCACTGATACTAGAAGCGCAAACACGTGCACCGGCGCGCGTTAGTCATGTATTCACAGATTATGAAATTGCGTCTCGAGAATACCTTTCTTAACGATCCGATGAGGGAACTCAACCTGCAGTTGCTGGGAGACGCCTGAGATCAATCTAAAGCTGAAATCACCGAAATGTAGAGAAAACTAAATGATATTGTCCCATGAATAACACATAAGGCTGAAGCCATCCAACATTTAATCATAGAATGTTTAGTTAAATCCCGCGCGTGCAAACAGAACTTGTTCTATTCACGTTCCCACCAAAGAAGCAAAATTCAACGAGCAAATAAAATCATTTTATGTAATTTCTATATATCTTGATGTAAAAACATGTATGAAATTGCTTAAGAAGAACGAGAATCACTCTGAAGACAGTTTGGCTGACAATCTGACACTTAAAACCCCCGCAGCGCTGCTTGAATCTGCGGGAAGGCCGACAGGTGATTACCTGAAGGCTGCCAACAATCGCCCACCACTTAGCACTTAGTCTTCACAGGTATCCAAGATCCCACCCCCCCGTCATACATTACAGAAAAGCTCCACCCTCTCCCGCTCAGCTCCACACAGCCCTCAGTTTTTACTGGCAGAAGTCGTGCATATTGTCTCCCTGGATGAATGGTGAGTGGAAGACTGGGAAGCCCTGTAATTCGAGCCACGGGCCTCCGGAGCCACACGCGCACCGCAAGGTGTTCCCAGGTTTCCCGTAAGGGGAGTCCCACCCGAGGCAGGAGAAGGAGCGTGCTCCACCCTAACTCAACGCCTCCTTTAACACCTCCGTTTTGGTGTTGCTGAGCAGGACAAAAGAGAAAGGGTAAGATTAAAGCTATCAGTATTTCTTTATATTTTTTATGAAAGAAATGCATCTTTCTGTTTATTTTCTTACATTTTGAAAGTGCGTGTGTGTGAGATTAATGTCAATGCATTTTGAACTGATTAGAAGCTTGTATGTTTTACTTTCTTTTTATATAATGAACCATGCCTCAGATGTTTGCACAGTCCTGAAAAGTTGAGATGGACGGATATGCCAGTCAGTGTAATTACTGCTCAGTAAAGTATGTTTAATGAGGCGTGATTACTGAATCTTACAACGCATTCACAACGTTTTCCTCTAATTTGTCACAGCAAAGGCATATTTAATTGCTCTGCACTACGCTTTTAGTCAAAGCAACAGAAAAACTAATAAAAAAAATAACTCCCGGCCTTTAAATTATAATGCTATATTTTCACAACGTTAAATTGTTCTGAAACTGTTCCATCTGAAAAGCAACCTGTAACCTGGCAACCTGTAACCTGGCAACCCCCCCCATCTTCCTTTTACTTTTAAATTCTGAATTCTTGAGCTGATCGCATTGCCAAATCAAGACTGCCCGTTTGAAACACGGAGCAACGCAGATGGTAGCCAGACCGTCATATTTACTCAAGCACGGTGTAGACTGCCTGTCTTTCCTTGTTTTTTTTCTGAAAAGGTATTCTCTGACTAAAATATGTTAAAACATTCCCCATTCCCATTATCATACCATCTTCATACGTAATAAAGTGCAGCCTCTTTCCCATTCTACAGCAAAAAGAAGCCCGGTGACAGAATCTAATAGTAAATCAGATTCCGCTAATAAGCGCGTGTCTGAGTGTTGTGTACTTACATGTATGTGGCATTTGCGGTAATGTTATTAGTACGGATTTGTAAATTCTACTCCATTAAAACATTTTTTTTACAGATTCATGTTTTACCTTGGTGACAGTGCATGTGTACTTAGTCTTAGGCACAAAAAAAACAAGAACTAAAAAAAACTAAATGTAACTGAAAAGTTTGTAAATATAAAATAAATAGTATAAAGGACAGTAATTTCTAAAAAACAAACACAATCGTCAGGTAGACCTGCAGGTTCCAAGCATCTTGTAGAACCTCCCACAGTTCTTCTACAGACTTTTGCTGTCTTGTTTGTTTCTGTCCTGGTAATCGCAGACAGCCTCGATAATGTTGAGATCAGGGCGCTGTGGAGGCCATACCATCTGTTATAGAACTCCTTGTTCTTCTTTTGGAAAATGAATGTTTGGAAATCAAAAAATTGCTCTTTTCTACCGATGCTCTGATTTTTATTTTTGGTCTTCTGCATTAAAGACAACATTAAAATAAAAAAGCTAGGAAACCCAAGACTTTTTCACAGTGTGTGTGTGTATATAGATACACACACACACAGTTGTGCTCAAAAGTATGAATTACCTTTGAGAATTGGTAATATATGTACAATTTTTAAAGAAAACATTAGTGAGCAGGCAAAACACATTTCTTTTATTTCTTATGAGATTCATATTCAGCTGTAGGTTATAACAGAATGGCACAATCATAAAACAAAACATGGCAACAAAAGAAAAAAAATGAAATGACCCCAGTTTAAAAGTCTGCATACCCTTAGTTCTAAATACTGTGTATTTAGCCTCAATGACAGCATGCAGTCTTTTGTAATAGTTGTCTATGAGGCCCCAAATTCTCGCAGGTGGTATAGCTGCCCATTCGTCTTGGCAAAATGCCTGCAGGTCATGCAAAGTCTTTTGTCGTCTTGCATGAACCGCATGTTTGAGAACTCCCCAGAGTGCCTTGATGATATTAATGTCTGGAGACTGACGGCCACTCCAGAACCTTCACCCTTCACCTGCTGTAACCACTGGAGGGTCAACTTGGTCTTGTGCTTAGGGTCATTGTCATGCTGGAAAGTCCAAGAGCGTCCCATGCGCAGCTTTCATGCAGAAGAATGCAAATTGTCTACCAGGATTTTCTGATAACGTGCTGCATTCATCTTGCCATCAATTTTCACAAGATTCCCCGTGCCTTTAGAGCTCACATACCCCCAAAACTTCAGTGAGCCACCACCATGCTTCATAATGGGGATGGTATTCCTTTCACTATATGACCCCTCTCCAAACATAGCGCTCATGGTTGTGACCATAAAGCTGTATTTTGGTCTCGTCACTTCAAATTACAGTGTGCCAGAAGCTGTGAGGCGTGTCAAGGTGTTGTCGGGCATATTTTAACCGGGCGTTTTTGTGGCATTGGCACAGTAAAGGCTTCTTTCTGGCAACTCGACCATGCAGCTCATTCTTGTTCAAGTATTGTCGTATTGTGCTCCTTGAAACAACCACGCCTTCTTTCTCAGCAGCCTGCATTTCTCCTGAGGTTACCTGTGGGTTTTTCTTTGTATCCTGAACAATTCTTCTGCCAGTTGTGGCTGAAATCTTTCTTGGTCTACCTGACCTTGGCTTGGTATCAAGAGATCCCCCAAATTTTCCACTTCTTAATAAGTGATTGAACAGTACTGACTGGTTTTGGATATCTTTTCCATCTTTATAAAGTTCCATTACCTTGTTACACAGGTCTTTTCTGCTCCCCATGACTCAGTATCTAGCCTGCTCAGTGCATCTGTGTGAGAGCTAACAAACTCATTGACTATTTATACAGACACTAATTGCAATTTTTAAAGCCACAGGTATGGGAAATTAACCTTTATTTGCCATTTGAACATGTGTGTGTCACCTTGTGTGTCTGTAACAAGGCCAAACATTCAAGGATATGTAAACTTTTGATCAGGGCCATTTGGGTGATTTTAAACTTTAAATAAACTTTAAATCAATGCCAAAATTTCACAATTTCTGCCAGGGTATGCAAACTTTTAAGCACAACCGTGTATAATGTATAATACATATATATATACATATACATACATATATACATACATATACATATATATACATATATATACATACACACATACATATACATATATATACACATACATATACATACATACATACATATACACATACATATATACATATACATATATTATATATGGATTCTTGTTCTATTCACGATCCCACCGAAGAAGCAAAATTCAACGAGCAAATAAAATAAAGATATGCTCCTGAGTTTAAATTATATTTTGTCAACCTTCAAACAGGGCTTACTTAAACCTGTCCAACTTAACAGGACCGTTAATATTTATCCCTTCTTTAAAAGGGTGGGACTGAAGCGTCACCTGGTCCACACCACCACTGCACGCTCCTGGTACACCCTCAAAAACGGACCTGAATTTAACACAGTGTTAGCAACACACTCGCACTGACTGAACCCATGTTTACTCGATGTCAGAATGACTGACCCATGCTTACCCAATGGCAACTGCAATTTATATACGAGACGTACTGCATGAAGGTGGGGGGGGGGGGGGTGTGGGTGAAAGGAATGTCCACCTTCCCACCCACGAAATGTGAAAGAATAACCCTGCTCAAAAGTTCAGACTGAGGAAGTAGAAACACTTTACAATAACAGCTTTGTTAACAACAAAATGGGGAAACACACCCTCAAAAGGTAGCATGCTAATGCTATGACTCATCGGGGCTGTAGACTATATTAGTCTTGTTACTTAAAGTGTGTCCTGCCACACTCGCAGATACCAAGAGATATCTGCATATACTTCATCATTCTAAACAAACATATAGTTTGGCACCTCAGTCCATTGTCTATTACAAATAAACAATTTTTTTCTGTTGCCTCGGGATGTGATTTGATAGCAAACTAGTAAACCTCATGACTTTATTTTTTTAAACCTAGTCATCGTACATAGAAGTCATGGACAAAGAGAACTACGAGTATGTTGACCATGAGAACTACAGCCTCTACGAGGACATCGACGAAGACTACCCCACAATATGCGAAAAGGAGGAAGTCCGTTCCTTCGCAAAGGTTTTCCTGCCCGTCATCTACGCCCTGGCACTGGTGGTGGGGCTGGCTGGCAATTCCCTGCTGGTGGGCATCTACGTTTACTACAAGAAGCTCAGGACTATGACCGATGTGCACATCCTTAACCTGGCGGTGGCCGACCTCCTGCTGCTACTCACGCTGCCCTTCTGGGCGGCCAACGCGGTGGTAGGCTGGGAACTGGGGGAAGCCATGTGCAAGGTGACCTCTGCCCTCTACAGCATGAACTTCAGCGGTGGCATGCTCTTCCTGGCCTGCATCAGTGTGGACCGCTACCTGGCAGTGTCCAAGCCTGGCGGGTTCCGCGCCACCAGTGGCAGGCACCGAGTGGTGGTCTGCCTGGCCGTCTGGGTGTCGGCCTTCCTGCTGGGCCTCCCCGACACCATTCTCTCCACGGTCACCCAGATGACAGCTAAGAAGGCCTGCATCCCAATCTACCCAGCCAGCATGGGCTTCCCTGCCAAAGCCACCCTGGAGGTGCTGGAAGTGGTGATGAGTTTCCTGCTACCCTGCCTGGTCATGCTGTTCTGCTACGGTCGATTGGCTCGCGTCCTCCACCGGTTCCCGGAGGCACGGCAGGGGAAGAAGTGGAGGGCCTTCAAGGTTCTGCTGGCAGTGGTGGGCGTCTTCCTGGTCACCCAGTTGCCCTACAACGTGGTAAAGTTCTGCCGCGCCATGGACGTGCTCTACACCCTTGTTACCCACTGCGAGACCAGCAAAAGTCTGGACAGGGCCTTGCAGGTGACAGAGAGCCTGGCCCTCACCCACAGCTGCCTCAACCCCATGGTCTACGCCTTCCTGGGGTCCTCCTTCCGCCAATACATCCTCAGGCTCGTGAAGGGCTTTGGCCAGTGGAGGAGGCACCGCAGAGACCAGCAGATCGTGGAGATCTCCCTCAGTTTCCACAGCTCCTCCGAGGAGACCAGCAAGTTCACCATTTGAGTCTGAGATCTGATTCGATGGAGGAGGCGTAACTCAAGTGTGTCTTATGTGCAAGGGACAGCTGAAAGGATGTTTCTAAAAACTAACATTGGTCTAGAAATTCCTGAATTTTTCAAAGAGTATATATACCTTGTATAATGAGACTGCTCATTAGGCTATGTTATACTCCTAGTAGGTGTTAACATCTATTAGAATTGTTA
>JAOVYW010000074.1:8813746-8857057 GCA_025775045.1 Hiodon tergisus | reverse complement strand
ATCGAAAAGAACTAATGATTGACATCACTAAGAGCCAATGAAAATTGGGGGGGGCACACGAGGTGGCCAATCAGATCACAAAGGGGGCAGGTGCCCCCTTGTGCAACCATTGAAGATCCACACCTGTATAGATGGCTAAAAGAAACGTTTGGAGGCTGTTGCCAAAGGTTGTGCTACCAAATATTAGGGAAGGGTGCCTTTAATGCTATCCAGACCATATTTTATGTTTCTTCTTTGAAATCACTACATGTAAGTTAAAAGGCATCTTGTTTTGTTGAATAACTTTGGGCATCCTATTAAAATATTCTGATGATTTCCATGTAATTCTGAAGATATTGTACATGATATACAAAATCAAGGGTGCCAAAAATGTTGACCAGAACTTTATCTCCACTACAAACTACAGGGTACCCTACATGATTCTGTTTACTGTTTGTTTATTACTTGATTCGTTATTTCCTGACTTTGGGCCATTTCAGATCTGATCTTTATTTGTGTAGTGTGTAAATTTGTGAAAGAGAAAATTCCGATCTTAGCAAAAATTCTGTGTAGCGGTTATGGAGTGGTGTGGCAAAGGAAGCTGAACAAGCATAAAATGTAATTTTTGGAGATTTTTGTTCAGGCTGAAAGGATACAGTAAAAAACATATTTACTCATAATAGCCAAACTCACACATCACGACTTTATAATATTCATAACCTTCTAGCTATACTGAACATGTCCGAACTCTAAGTTAAACACAAATCCTCAATTTTCTATCCCAAATATGGTCTAGGAATGTATTTAGTGACGTCAGCTCCCAGAGAAGCAGAGAGGGATTGAGATGGACAGAAAGTGAGGGGGGAGTTACCACAGTAATTTTTACAACGCCTTCTCCGGTCTGCGTTGCTGGAAGAATTTGTTGGACTGGGAGAGCAAGGAAGCCCGGGAGGAAAAGAAAGGATACGCCCTATATGAACTTAGCGGATAGCGCACACAGGACGTATTCTGCCAAACGTTCTTTTACTTAAAAACGGCTAGGAGAAAATTGATACCAGCTCTATTAGATAATATACGTGAATTGATACGTCTTGAAGAGGATTTAATTTGTGGAAGTTCAATGGATGATTTAGGTAAGTACCACACTTATGTCATGTTGTACAACCATATAAATCCGGTGTCCTTCCTCAAGTTAACGGACTCCTTTTAGTTGGGGAAAGGAGGCAGGAAAGGGGTGGAGTAGTTAAGACATGAAAAAGTAAAAGATGACTTTCTCACTTTGATCCAGCTTTATCATTTTTAGAGCAGAGCAACACTAATGAAATGAAACTATATATAAACTT
Organism: Hiodon tergisus; assembly: GCA_025775045.1. Lineage (NCBI taxonomy): Eukaryota > Metazoa > Chordata > Actinopteri > Hiodontiformes > Hiodontidae > Hiodon > Hiodon tergisus. The sequence continues at coordinate 8,855,735 of JAOVYW010000074.1, read as the reverse complement.
GGAGAGTAGCAAGGTACAGTTTCACATATGAAGCAACAATTTGGATTCTATTGTGGACAAAATTACCATGTGGTCATAGCACAAATTTTATACATATGCAAAGAAAAAAATTATTTAAGCAATACGTGTCGCGAAATGAACTCTCACTTTAAATAACAGCAAAGGTGTGTATTAACATTACAAATAAAGCAGGTCATATAACTATATACCCACCGAATTTCTGTTCTGCACGTACACAGGTTATGCATTTTTAATTAACATATCTAACGACAACCAGGTACGAGTGGGAACAGAATATGCGATTTTTTGGATATTATGGATACCTTTGTGGCGTAGGGAATTTATTAATTTGCTTCATCAAAAAAAAAAAAAAAAAAATTAAAATCAGCTTTCACGGAGCCTTTGCTTAATTTTTGATGTTTGTATGAACTGTTTTCAAAGACAAAGGTAATTAATTGATGAATACATGTAGCATATGGCAATCAACCCAATTTGTCTACGTTTGTGTACTTAAATGTAAGACGGATGTGTATCCCACAAGTTGCTCATTTTTGAAGCAGGAGCTGTGGAAACAACAGACTCGGCTGTACTTAAAATAGAAACATGCAGTGATCGTGCGTTGTACTGACTGTAATGAAATAAAGTCTGTGAATTTTAATCTTCGCTATATGGTTCTCTTTAGGCTGTGACTTCACCATGGATGTTATATTAAGCTTAAATTATAAATGAACACCCTTTGAGCAAATCAGTTTAAATTACGGGAATGTTTGAGGGAATTCATTTATGAAGTTTTGTTCTGCAGTGCATGAGTGAGCAATACTGAGTTTAGTATTACTGGAATATGAGGGTGTGACTTTCATTAACACCGAACATAAAAAATGTGTGTGTGTAGTTTATCTGTGTACATTCATTATCATCAGTTGTTATTGGATATAAATATTTGGGTATGTAGTTTTAGTTGTGTTTGTGTGAGAGATAAAGGCCAAGGAAAACATTTTTTCAAGCAACTCTAAATATGGTCACAAGTCCCATTGAGAGAATTTCAGTACCTTATATGAGCAGTCTAGTCTGTGAGCAATCTTCTGTTTCTGAATGTGCATTTAAATCTATGTTAGTATGAGTCATTGTGAGAAGAAATTCGTAGACAGAAGATAATTTATTTGCCATTATTATTAGTTTTCTAGGGAAGTCACAATGCTACTAGATATTCAGATTTAGATTTTATTATTAATTATTTTATTATTATTTACTAAGGTCGAAATTGTTTAATATTAATATGAGTGCGAACCATACTCTGGAAATTAGAAATTCATGAAAATGTATGGAAAGGAATATCTTTTATTTATTCATACCATTATGACAAAGTGGTTATAAAAGAACACACATTTTGTTCAATTGACCTACATCAATGTATTAATGCAGCATAAAAAATTCATCTATAAAACAAGCTATAAGCAACTTAAGAAGTAAAGTTTCAAAGAACTGTTAAAAACGCTACAAAACAGTACAAATAAAATCATGTGCCTTCATGGTTTTCTATTTATGCCTCCACTCATGTTCTCAGTCATGGCAAAAGACACAAAGATATGTTTGTGGCCGCTGTGACATTTGGGACACTACGTTATGAAAAGTCTCCTGTAATTATTGTCACATGGGAAAGATAGTGTGTTATGGTTGGAATAAGACAGATGGTTTACTATCAGCTATGAAACAGCCTGACTGTCCTTCCTCCATGACCATAATTTTAGGCCTGGCTGCGTTTTTCAACTGGCTGTAATGGACAGATAAAGTTATAAGAATAACCAAACGAACTTAACCATATATTGGCTGAGTGCTTTGTGATAATACGTTTACTTTACTTTATTAATGTGTATCAGTTTGTGATATATCTGTGTCTGTACATGTAGTTTGTGATTAAATGACATATAATATGATTTGTAAACATAGAATATACAAAGGCATACACCTGTGTCAGCTTTTGCACTGCAATTTTTGATCTCTACACTTTTTTTATCAACCTTCTTCTCTGTGTCCTTTGTTCTGCGATTAACTGTTTGGCTGCTTAGCTCCAAAATTAGTCACTGTGTCTGTCTGTCTCCCTATAGGAGAACCTGACCAACCTTACTCCCCTCTCAGTCCTCGTATTGTTGTGTTTGGTATGTAACTTTCTCACAGTATGTATGTCAGTTTCTGTATTTCTACAGCTCGATTTAACTCAATTAGTGTCTCAATGTATATATATGGTAATATGTGTGAAAATCCATCTGGACATCTGTCTCCTTGTAATTTTATATTTTTGTGATTTTCATTTTTTACTGGGATTTTCTGCTTGCATTTGGTTAATTTGCTTTCCTGCATTGAATACCAAATTAACCAGTAGTGCATTAACATCTTTCCCACTGCATTAGTGACTGTTAACCTCTCACATACAAAGTTTATTAAATGTATTAATACCATCTTGTGCTCTCTCTGAAATGTAAATGGTTATATCTTAACTATGACTTCCACTCTCTGCTCCTGGCCCTTGTCCCTACCTCTCTTTATAGATGCACTCCTGGCGGATTTGGAGAGCTCCACCTCTCCCCTGGCCAGACGTCCTGTCCTCCTCACATCTGACCCTCCTCCAGCCTCTGGAAACATGCTTGATTCATCTTCTATTGTAGCCCCTTCTGGTACGCAAGACACCATACAGACTCGGCCACCACCGCCAGCCTACACTGCTCAACAGGTGAGAAAAAAATTGTATAGAATTTATGATAGAAAAAAACTGTACAAAGTGACTGGTACGGTAGTTCACAATGTAAATAAACTGGCCATGCTGGTTTGGTGTGTATCTAAATGCATTATGTACACTCTGTAGCCAGTTTATTATGTACATCCAACTTGTGCTGGGTCAGACTCCCCACAACCTGAATTCTTTGGGGCATGGGTTCTAGAGGGATTATGATCCATGCTGATGAAATAGCCTGTTCCATCTCATTCCAAATACATGATTGTTTTCTTGCTAGTATCCATGTGACAAAGGGTAAACAGCACCCATGAAGGGATACACCTGGTCAGCAACAATGTTCAAATATGCTGTGGCGTATCAAACGTTGCTTCAGTTGGTATGTGCCCACTTGGTACCCATACCATTTCACCACTGCCACCAGCCTGTACCATTGACACCAGGCAGGATGGATCCATGGACTCATGCTGACTCTGCTAAATCCTGACTCTGCCATCGGCATGATGTGACAGGAACAGGGATTTGTCAGACCAGGCGATGTTTTTCACTCTCCAGTTGTCCAGTGGTGCCCACTGGAGCTGTTTTTTCTTGTTTTTAGCTGATAGGAGTGTAACTCGGTGTGGTCGTCTGCTGCAATAGCCCATTCGTGACAAGGGCTTGTGTTCTGAGATGCTGTTACCATGCTCAAAGTTACTTGTTTTGCCCATTCTAACATTCAATAGAAATAGTAACTGAATTCCTCGATGCCTGTCTGCCTGCTTTATATATAACAAGTCACGCCCATGTGACTGTCTATCGGAGTGATTCATTTTCGTCAACAGGCTTGTGTACCTAATAAACTGACCACTGAGTGAATATATCCATTTATGCAGTAGTATATGTTAGAAGTATCTTTCTCAAAAGCACAACAGAAATGCTCTTCTTAAGATTTTGTTACAAGAGTAACACATTAATACAGATTCTGCTGCATCCTCATCTGATTGTCTGCCACTCTTTCTGTTTATCTGTTTTTAATGGAATTTTACTAGGGTGGGTAAAAGCGTTCCTCATATCAGTTGAGGGAAATTAAAGAGAAATAGGCCTAAGTATAATTAACATTTGGGGAAGGTGACACAGCAGCTTATCAAAGCAGGACACTAATGGTAAAGCAAAGTATGGTTCGGAATGTGGTTAAATAACAGAAGATTAACTGAAATTTCAATTTTGAACAAATGCATTAGAAAAGGGTGTATTTTTATTTTTGTATTTTTTATTTTATCGAAAATTCAACTCTCTACTCAGACTGTGTCTGCTGCAATGAAGTCCAATGCTTCTCAGAATCATGACACTGATAAACTGTACAGGTAACACCCATGCCAATTTGCCTGTGTTTGCTTGTGCTCCTTTATGAACACCTTTTTTCTATGCTTGTGCTCGTAAGATAAATGAGATTTGTTAAAACCTAATTTGCAAATGGGACAATAGCCTACCTATTTGAGTCTCGCTGATATTGTGGCTGAATCCCATCCCCTAAATAGTTTTTTTCGCTTCTCTTGGTGCTCCTGCATATGCCTGTGCTTGTGCTTTTGTCTACTTGTCAGCATTCATGTATTTTGGGAACTATTTTCATTGGCTAATGGCACTTTAATATATCGCCTAATTAAATCTCTCAATTAGGATGTAAGTGTAGCACTAATGTAATATGTACTCTGTCTCTGTCTGTCTCTCTCTCTCTGTCAGCACGGTGTGCAAGCCACGCTCTCCTCGTTCTGCTGACCCATCTACGCCCCCAACCTTCTCCTCTTCCTCCGTTTTAGGTGGGGGGTTGAGCGAGCTGGACCACTTACTCCAAGAGTTAAATGCCACCCAGTTTAATATCACAGGTAATATCATTGGACTGGGCATTGCCTGCTATGTTTTCTAAGTGAGCATGTGTGTCTGTTCTGTTGGTAAATACTGCTCTCTTTGTGCTGGTATGTACCCAATCTGGTTCAAGAAGGTAGATAAAACCTGAAAACTTGGTAACTAAAAAGCGCAATGCAATATATATGGGTAGCCTGATGTATAAAAGTGTCGTGTCTCTTACGTGAAGGTCTATCAATCAACTTCGAGCCACCTGTCATTTGGCTACACAGCCCTCACAAAATTGGGGGAGAGGCGCTGCTTAGCGACCAGCTGAGAGAAGCCCTGCCGATGCCCACCTACCCTAGCCCTGGGCGGCAGTCTGCCAGTCCTTAATTTTATAATTAATTTACATTTTACAACATTTTATGTGTAGACACTGTTATAATTACACAAATCAAATTACTCTAATGTAAAGTTCAGTACTTTATATGTGTATATGAGACTCTCCAACACATATCTAAATTTTGCCTCCTCTCTGTTAGATGAAATTCTTGCTCAGTTTCCCACCAGCAAAAAGGATGAGGGAGAGAAGGTGAAGGAATTCCAGGGCTCTAGGGGCCGTGAGGAGATTGGCAGGGACAAAGTAATGACCGCTGCCTCCGTTCCTGGGTATGGGTACCTAAAACCATAATCTTTTATGAAGATGTGTGTTAATCTCTTTGTTACATATTCCCATTTACCAAAGTGTGTTTCCCTCTGCATTTGTGTTTCTTATTCATCTGTGTTATCTGGGTTCATTCATCATATCTCTTAGTGTAGGTACTACTGTTTCAGTGTATACCCGAACCTAACCACTCTCCTCGTTTCAGTTCTGTGAAACCTTCAGCAACATCTGCCACTCTGGAGCTGGACAAGCTAATGGCATCTCTGTCGGACTTCAAAGTCCAGAGCTCAGTGAGTCCATCTCCATATCCCAATCGTCTATTCACTTACTCGGTTATTCCAAATCATCGAAAGTGTACCTTTGTTGCTGTTGTCCAATTCCAACCATTCTATCTCTGTTAGAGCAACAGGAAGTGATGCCATCCGCTAAATTCAATTGATTCCCTGTGTCCAACAAGCTGTGTCTTGAAGTTTAGAAAACACAGTTCTACTTTTTGAGATGCTGGAAAGCCTGGAGACCAAACAACCACACCACACATTTAAGCTATATTTATGCCGGTCTCATCTCTTTGCTTAGCCACCACCTCCCATCAATCAGCAGTTGGTTACATCACCACAACAGCCGTCCCTACCACCACAGACCTCTTCTGGTGGTTCATTGGACAGCATGCTGGGGCTCCTCCAACTGGATCTGAGCAGACAAGGAGTTCCTACCTCCTCCAAAGGGAGCTGTTCAGCTTGTCAGAAGCCAGTGGTGGGACAGGTATCAAACAGTGTTTAACTTATTGCATTATACCAGTGTCCTGTTCATTTGTGCACCAGTGATTAGTATTGTAAAAAGAAAAATAACAACAGACAGAGAAATGACTGCATTGCAAATATATTAGACAAACATGTGTGACTATATTTTTCTGTCACAATTCAGTAGTGTTTAATGTGATAGACAAAACAGATGCATGTTGATGCATAAACAATGCCAATTGTGTATATATTAGGTTACAGTTCAAACAGGGGAGTTAGAATAAATATTGTATTACATTATGCTCGTACTGTGTTTGGAAGTGTGCCCTAATCAGGGTGTAATTAATGGACAACTCTAACTTCTAGGTGGTTACTGCCCTGGGTCGAGTGTGGCATCCAGAACATTTTGTGTGCACTGAGTGTGAGTGTGAGTTGGGCAGTCGAAATTTCTTTGAGAAGGATGGCAGACCCTACTGTGAGGCAGATTATTTCTCCCTCTACTCTCCTCACTGTGCACAATGCAACAAGCCTATACTCAATGTGAGTCCCTTTGCATCTTTCTCCCCCGATACCAGCTGTTTCTCTCTTACTCAGCCCTATGTTTTATTTAATGCACTGCCCAGTTACTTAAACAGACCATATAAGTCCAGTCTAGACTCTATTTCAAACTCAAACCCCTTTGTTTTTCCTGTAGAAAATGGTCACCGCCCTGGACAAGAATTGGCACCCTGAGTGCTTCTGCTGTGTCAAGTGTGGGCGGGCCTTTGGGGAGGAAGGTGAGAACACTTCCTTCCATGGCAATACAATGCTTACTGGTCATTTTTGGGCAAACAAAATCTGTAGTTTTTTAAATGTTTTTTTTAATCAGTCGTCTTATATCTGCATACACAAATAGCTCTGAAAATCTTAAAGTTGTTTCTTATATTTATGTTTTATGTTTAAAAAAACTGATGGCACTTATTATGTGACGGTCTCTCTCCCTAGGTTTCCATGACCGCGATGGCCAGCAGTACTGTCAGCAGTGTTTCCTGTCCCTGTTCGCCTCCAGGTGCCAAGGCTGCTCCCAGCCCATTCTGGAGAACTACATATCCGCCCTCAACTCCCTTTGGCACCCCCAGTGCTTTGTCTGCCGTGTGAGTGTTTTTGTGTATGTGTGTGTGTGTCTGCATATGTGCGTTCGCATGCAAGTGTGCAATTCTATGCGTATTATCCATTCGCCTCCCATGTATATGGTGATACAATTATTTATTAAGGAACGGAGCATACAATGTTTTTTATTTCGTAGAGGTATTTTCCAGTCTTATTTTAACCTATATGTGTGATGACCCACTAAACTGTAGATTCTTCTTGCAGGAGTGTTACACGCCCTTTGTGAATGGCAGCTTCTTCGAACACGAGGGTCAACCACTGTGTGAAGTACATTACCACCAGTGCCGGGGCAGCGTGTGCCAGGCCTGCCAGCAGCCCATCCTAGGCCGCTGTGTCACCGCCATGGGTGCCAAGTTCCATCCCCACCACCTGGTGTGCCACTTCTGTCTCAAACCTCTCAGCAAGGGCTGCTTCAAGGAGCAGGAGAACAAGCCCTACTGTCACCCATGCTTTCTCAAACTCTTCGGATAGGAAGAACCGGAGGCTCTGTCATCAGCCGGCTCATGTTTGATTTGGGTGAGACGGGGAACAAAGGAAAGCTTTTACCCTACTTTCATCAATGCTACATCTTAGGAGAAGTCAAGTGTTTCTATTATTGCATCCCATCCCCTTCATTTGACCCACAAACCTAGGGAGAGATTGACAGCCAGACTGGGTGGGACAGTGAGAATATTGACAGAAGAAAAATATATATGTGTGTGTGTGATTATGTAACACAGAAAAGTATAAAGGTAAGGAGGTAAACTTAAGGTTAATGTGATTTATCTAGAAAAAATACAGAATATCCTAATAGTTCTGTGAAAAGTGAGATGGGGATCTTTAAACAATGATATTAGTTTGAAATTATATGAATAAATCTGCACTTGACAAGTAAATTTCTCTATCGCTCCCTTATTCTTTATTCTGTTTTGCGTTATTGTGTTAATACATGGAAGAATGGTTGAATCTGTCTCTATCAGTATAGAAAGCAGAAATATCTAATCGATCTGAGAAAGAGATGGAAATTAATGGTGTATCCCACACCAAAATATTTTTACGTTGATATTGAAGTAAAATTGTTCAAATTTTGATAATTTGGATGAAGACAATTCCTGTACTGCAAACCAAAAAGGTTTGACATTGATTAAAATTTGCAATAAACTATATAATAAATGAAAATGAGTTATAAATTTTGCATTTATGATTAAAGCCAATTGGGTATGCATTTGTTGCCCAAAGAACATGCACTGAAGTTATTTAGTATAGTTGCCTGGATTTACAGTGTATTTGCTTTTCATTCCAGTTGTTTCCAATATTATTAAATTCATTCCCAAATTTATTTTATAAATGTATGTTTTTATTTCTATTTCTATTTTCATCAATAAACCATGCGATTCCTTAAATGTATTTAATATGCCAAAGCTTATGAAAAGCCATTGAACAGTGTTCAACTCCTTCATTATAATTTTATGATAAAAGCCATATGAAAGCCATTTTTTACTTTACCATAACTGTAATTTTACAAAGTTAAATTCTGTTGGACCTTGTATTATGCAAATGTATGATTACTATTGTGACTGTCTCCAATCTATGACCAAAAATGATTAAATTACATTGACTGTCACTGGGTTTCCGTGTGCAATGAATTCATTATTAATATTCTGCCCCCGTTATGTGCATGCCGTTGAACAATTCAGCAGATTGATTAACGTGGGCCCAACAAATGAATACTGCAGCTGAATGTGGCGTTTCTATTCATTGAGACCAATCTAAAAAGGTTTTGCACTCCAAGGCACGGTTATGTGTGGATGCATTAAGATTTTGCATACACTGGCTCCATTGCTTCAAATGGAACAAGACTCTCCAGCCAGTGAAGCTACACAGCATATGATACATTAATCTATACTGTCAAATGACCACTAGATGGAAGCAATAATTAAACTTATAAATTATTTGGGGACAGACAAAGATAAATAAATATGACTCATATGTCATTTAACACAATACAGACAGAGGTTTCAAGAGGTTAAACAGTAGGACGTTTTAGGGATTGCTGTTAACCAACGATCTAATGGATTTGCTAATTTAGTTAATCTCCGTCCTGGGGCCATCCTGTGTATGACAGTGTTTGTATCAACCACTTTCTTAATTAATTAGGTTTAACCAAGCTGTTGATTAAAAACCTTAACATTAACTGCTTTGGATTTTTTTTGTGTGAAATACGTGTTGATATAGTAGTAAATATACGCCGCCCTATAGTGATGGACCCACAACTGGTGAAGTGGGTCTCACCAGAGAGAAGACTCAGCCGTTAGTGACAGGGAAACATCTCTCAATGAATGCCTCATCCCAAAATTTTTAAGTGTGCGTCTCCAAGAATGTTCCCTACAACACGGATGAGGAGCTGACTGATACAAGGTTTGCTAGACTGGTCTCTAGAGTGGTGAGAATCAGTCTCAATGCTCAAAAGATAATGTTGGAGTGCGAAGTGAGGAGGATGATGCAGGCGGCGCAGGAGGAATTGATGGACAGCCATCCCACAGGGATCCAATTAAGGTTGTCTTCTTGTGTCAGCAGCAAAATACTTTCTGGAAGGCTTGAGTGACCATAGCTGTGAAGGACATACCACCTTCTAGGAGACCCCATGGCAGGGTGTGCACACTGGCCTGAGGGATCTGAGCTGGGGAGGGGAATATGTGGTACAATGGTGGGTAATCTGTGTCCCTCCCCTTTAAGACAAATGAGCCTGATATTCCAGGCCTCACTACTGAACAATCTTGAGCTCAGTAAATAGCACTGCTGAAGGCAATGGTTAATCAGCTACAGAATAAAAATCTCTAGGATTCTTGCATCAGGGCCTGTACCAGAGAAGAAAGCACTGAAGGAGGTATGGAGCTCATTTAAGCCGAACTTGAGGAGTCTTTTTCATTTTCCCTGAGTAATTACATGCCCTACGCCCAGGGGGTTGTTAATGTATACAATTTCACCACAATGTATTGATCACAAAGTTTTATTTTATTTTTACTTCTTAGTACGTTACCATTGTTGGACTTTTTTAAATGAAAGGACAAAAATAAACTTTAATACTCAGTATTCCTCAGTAAGCCATTGTGTTGTAGAGTCTGGTTTTGTATTAAAGTATTCTACCTGTGTCAGTACAGTCAGCATGACAACACTGAGTGCTTAATGATGGGGTCCCTCATAACCAGCGGGAAGGGGATTGGCATGGGGGTTGTGGAAGAGAGAGTGGTTCCCATCTCCCCAAGGGAAAGGCTAAAAGGGAAAAGAGGGAGAGTTCATACACAGTAGTTTACTAATGATAAAGCTTGTGGATTCAGAAAGTTATTTTATAATGTGAAGAAACTACTCAATTCATAGAAGTGCTCTCTTACGTGTGAACTAAAATAATTACCTTGGTGCGGATGCGGAGGTGTTGGAAAGGGGTGAACTCAGGAGAATCGTGGGAGTGATGCTGCATTTTTAGCCAGGCATTCACCATGCAAACAGTCACTCCAGGCAGAGCAACCACAAATGACAGGATCTTCCAAGTCTTAGCTGTCGGAAGAGTGAGAAAAGGAATAAACATAAGTGGAATAGTTGTATCTCTAATAAACATAGGGTTAATAACACCCATACACACTGACTAATTAGGGAACTGTGAGAATCGGGGAATTAACAACAATAAGTAAGGCCGTAATTGCTTTCAATGGATTTCAGTCCATGAGGAACTCAAAACCACATTACTCAAAAACAGCAGAATATCTGACAACAAACATATAGCTACATATGCAGAGGCATGGCTATTATATAAACGAAGGCAGACCTCCACCCTCATGACTTCCATGACCCGCGGCTGAGGCAAAGGCCCTTTGAGCCAAAATTGTGGAGGCAACCAGGCGCATCTCCTTGATGGAGGGGAAAATACAGAAATATTTGGTTACTAAGCCATATGGTTGATGCATTGATATTGCAGTAATAGTTATTTAGTGTAAATAATTTGCGTACTGCACAAATATTTATGTAGTGCATAACTGGCTACCCTAAGAACTGGGGGTAGTTGCAAAACAGTATATTTACAAATTAACCATAAATAGTTATAAATAATTAAAACAAAAAAGTCATTTACCAATCAATAATCAAGCCACCATCCAAGAGGAATACTGGATTAAATATAAAATTACAACCAAAAGAACCAAGCTGCTGCACCTATACGTGTTCCTTGGGCTACTTGAGTTACCAAACTGAGTTACTGAGTAACTCTCTTCAGCTTCATACACAATGCGAGAAAGGACACCAGCTAGCCAAAAGTGGCCATTCTACAGCACTCCCTCCCCAACCACACAGCAACATTCTGGCACAGGTGTGTACAAACACCAGCAGCAGCTGATGAAAACCTCCTAATGAAAACCTAAACTGCAATGACTCTGCTTGTACTTATGACCCTCATCCTCCATTCATGTTACTTACATGATTCTAAAATTATATAGATAATATCAAATGACAAAAAGAAATCATAGAAAGTCCGCTGCAGCAGCATTAAATATAGTACATATTTTGTAAAGATAGGTTTTACTAAATTTGCTAAATAGCTACCATTTCATCTTAACTAACTCATTAGCAAACAAGCAGGTATTGCATAATACGATTTAGTAATGGAGACACCAAAATGTTTTCACGGAATTTGCTCCTAAATCGTCAAATTTGCCATTATAGATTCAGTACCTAAAGAGACTGTTAATATGTCTAAACTTGTAACATTTTTAAACCATTTAGAATTGTAATATTTTTTATATAATCTGAGTTCCATCACTTATTTACTAACCACTGATTAGGTATTAGAAGAAAGTAATACAATATTACAATATTTATTTCTGTTTACCTATTTGTCCCTATTATTATTCCAAATCAAAATTCTAAATCATTTCCTAAAACCATGAACTTCCCACATAACATCGTTTTTTTTTTTTTTTTAGAAAAACAGAAATCTGTATTACCAGTTAATTTAGACTTTTTTGTGGACATTAAATAAGCCTAAATGTTGAAGCAAGTAAAATATTCAGCGCACACACACACATATCTTTGATGAAAATCAATTTAAATGAAAACATGAAACAGAAAAGTTTGAATGATAAATTCAACACAAAAGGCAATGCTAACTTACAGAGATTAATCAAATAGCTGATTTGGCCTTTTTCTGACCTTAAAAACGTGTCTGTACTTTCTCCGTCCGATTGCCTTTATGTCCTTCAGGCTGTTCTGGACTGAACCACATTGCTCCTCCTATTTCAATCTGTCTGTCTGCCAAGAAACTTGAAGTTTATATTTGGTTTCAGTGCATAGACAAACAGTGCATTTCGATAAGGAGACAGGGGGAAGGAAAGGACGAGTATGTGCATATAGAGTAGGAGAGAGTGAGACTAAGGAGAGCTGATGTCAGAATTTGAAAGGGGTGCTATGGTTTTGTCATTTATTTAGGTTATTAAAGTTTATGTTATTAAAGTATAAATGAACATACTATCGCGATATCAATAGAAAACTGTTTGTTTGTAGCAGATGCGAAATTAGGAAAAGGCAGGCCTGTGTTAGAGTGCCCAAACAATGTCGAATACGCATGATTCATTTTCGGAGTCCCTCCCATTTGGCGCAGGTGCGCCAAAGTTAAATAGAGTGATTGAGAACACACATTTTTTTCTGAGGAGCCAGCTGGTAAATCGCACGCCGTGACTATAAGCTACTAATACATTTTTCAAAACTAAATGAATGATTCAGAAGATCACGTAAGTAGTAGTTTCATATTTATGTTAATAATATTCACCTTGCAGCATTGCTAAATAAAACAACCTGCAGTATTTCATTAGTTGTAGAGCGTTCGTTAATAATACCAAGAAGACATATTTAATGAATTGCTTTTTAGCCGACATCTGTTCACTGGCGATCACAGAGTAAAAAGCACGACATAAATTTTGAACTCCTTTTTTGAAATTATTTTCCTGAGGAGGTTATGTTGGTTTTGAAACCTAACGTTTTTTGCTCAATGTTGATGCGCAAGGAAACGCGCGTGCTAACATGCATTTTTCTTTTAAAAAGTCCCTCGAGTAATCAAAAATAATCTCTGCGTTCAGTCAGAATTTAACAACCATATCCCAATAAATGGGTGTATAGATTCATCATTTCAGTGTATGACCACCTTATGGAAAAAGGCTGGGTCTTGTGACTTGTTTGGTTTAGCCTATAATGGTGTTCGATGTGAAGGTGGTCTACCGGTACTGTATTAGGGGAGTATTCTATAGGGACCATATTGTTAGTCATGCTCTGCCTTTTCTATAAGGTGGACTGCCCCGTCTTGCAACCCCAGTGGCCGGAGGATGGAGGCACCTGGAGTGAGGATGAGGAGGAAGGAGGGATGGGGGGATGTGGCCTTCTGCAAGTGATGGCTGAGGAAGATGAAGATATAGATCTGTACAACGAGGAGACTTTTGGGTTGGGTACGTGCCTGATGTATGAAGAGGCTACTCCATGTATCATTGAAAATGCTGCCACTAATGGCAAGGTGTATGATGTTTTGCAAGATCTTGATATAGGTGCTGATGACCCGGGAGGGGATCCGACTGATCTCCTGCTCTTCTGTGGAGAACATTCGCCAGCACCACCTTCTCCACCTCCTTCCCCACCTCCTTCCACCCCCAGCCCTCCACCTCTTCCTAGGCCTACGCTGCGACCTGTGCCACAGCTCCATCCCCAGGCCTGTTTGGGTCGAGCAAGAGGAGATAGGGGGAGAGAAGGAGCTGGAAAGGGAGATATGTTTGAAGATCCAGCTGTGATGAGAACTGTGGAGGGAAGACCCAGTCTGAAGGTCTGTAATGGATTGTGGGTTTATGGAGAAAAATCCCCCCCCCCCCCCCATCTAAAATTTTAACTTGACTTTCTCTGTCCTCTGAAGAGTCTAGACAGTGCTATAGTGGACAGTGGCACCACCTCCTCATATGAAGATATGGATTCTGATGCTGTGAGTTATTAAATACAGGTCATTTGTGATGTATTGTTCAATGTGCCTTTTAACAGTTTAAAAAAGGTAAGCAATAAAACATTTTCCTACAAATTTTTTTTGTGTACAAAAAGGAAGTGTATACAGAGATCCAATTTTACCACTTTATTGTACCGCTTGGTACAGGTTAATTTACTAGCTACTTGTCTTTCTCCCTCAGTGGATGCTGTCTTCCCATGGCTCCCGCAGACGAACTGCTGAGTACATTCTCCAGGTGCTGTCACTTGTCTCACCACTTCCTCCAGTTTAGCTGCTGTAGCGTTCTCTCGATATGTGCATTTAATTTCAATCTGTGCATTTTTTTTTTGGTCTGGTTATTACTTTAATTCTCAGGACAAGGCTATCGTCAGTGTGATTGATCGACCTCTGCCCCCTCGAATGCCTCCCACCACTCTGAACTTCCAGTCACCACTCAGATATCCTCTTCCAGCATACCGAGGTGTTGCAGAGGGTAATAGGGGAGCCCCAATGATGAGGCCTTTTGGTGAACGATGCCTATCGCAAGTAAGTGTGTGGTTTATCAATTTACTCATTTTTCACCAGTGTCAGTTCAGCGAGATTTTGACTACCTTTCAGCTGAATCCTGTGATGCCTCATTCCCCTCTTCTCCCTAAACGACCTTTTGCCTCCCAGCAACAGTATGTGCAGGTAACTGAATCGCATGTCTGTATAACATTTTCATGCTATGTTAATGTAATGAATTGGCTGTTTGCCATGACGAGTGCTAGTAGCTTGTTTTCGTATCCTCTTCAGTATCTCAATATTGACACTATGGGTTAATGTGGCAGGCTGAGTTTTATGGTCTTCTGATTTGTTTCAGTCGGGAGGCTTCCTCTCTCCCTCACGGCCTCGCCCTCCTGTCTCTCAACCCTTCACTCCTAAAATGATTCAACTGAGATTTGGGGCCCACTCTCCAAGTCCTGCTCCCTTCTACAGCCCCTCTGCAAACCCTGTGCAGCGATTCAGGTTTGAGAAACGAAAAGCGACAGTTCCATGAAGTGTTTTGTTTTTTGATTTTTTGGAATTCTGTAATATTTACACCAGTGTAAGCAATGAGGGCAACATCAATCATGCATTGCCTGCAAAATTAAAATATGAAATAAATGATTTCCAAAGTTGGTGCTCCTTAGTAATGAGTGGATTAAGTCTGTTGCTTATCTGCAGATATGAAGGAATTGCTTTTGTTCAATTAAAATAACACTACCTAAAGCAATTCCTGAAACTATAAGAAAATTAAAATTGTATTTTGGCATATTGCTGCATATGAAATATTTTTTTAATTTGAAATGCAAGCGCAAAAAATAAGACCCAATCATCTCTCGCCATTTGAGTGGTTCTGTTTGCACGTATTCAGTCGGTTTGGTTTTATAATCCAAGTTCTGCTTAAGTTCAGGAATGTGTCCATCTGTACTTCTGCTTATCCAAAGGCTTCCAGGTCGTGTGGCTCAGCTTCACCCCCAGCACCGACGGCTGTTAAGCCTACGGCAACAGAGATCCCAGAGGTAACCAATGGCAGGATGGCAAACGGCTGTCCTTTACTTTGAACTTGATGTTGAAAGTCCTGTTTTATTGGTTTCTCTGATCTGTTCTAATGTCATTGTATCCAAAAGCCAGTGTACCCTATAAGTATTTGCCACCACCCCAGCCATATTTGTTCTTAGGTGTGTAATGGGTTGGGTGTAATGCACTGTCTTGTTGGCCATTTTTTACTCTTCATCCTTCAGAAAGGCAGACAGCTGGGATCCCCATGGTCAGCTCATGTCATTGAAGGAAAAGGAGTGGATCATCAGACTGCAGATGATTCAACTTCAGAGTGAGAATCCTCACCTTGATGATTACTACTACCAGGTACTATTGTCCTCTGCATATCCAAAGTTCTACACTGGGTATATCCTACTGCTGGTCTTGAAAGCACTTACCCATTTCTAGGGTATCCATGATTTTCTCCAACATTTCTCTAATCTGGCTATTCTAAGCAAGTTTGCAACCATTTCTGGCGGACACTGTAGATGCCAACGCACAGTAGCCTTGCAAAGCTAATGTAGAGCTTTGGTTTACCTATCCTTTTTAAGGAGTACTACCAGCGCATGGAGGCCAAACTTGTAGAAGAGGACCTGCTGGGAGACAGGGCCAAGAGGGAGCCACCCAAACTCACCACTCCCTATGTCGTGAAAATTGACACTTACACACCGGGTCTGTTCCAATTTTCGCTCTCTAGTATTCTCCTGTAACAATCGCTTTTTTTGCATCTATTAGTAGTGCTGTGAAAACCTTGCATAAGTATCTGCCACTGTTGAATAAATAAAAATGACCTGTCCACAGTTGTGCATATTGAGGGCTCCTTGGGACAAGTTGCCATGTCAACATGCTTTTCCCCTCGGCGGGCCATCGATGCTGTACATGCACACAGCCCAGAGGAGGTGAGGCCTCCTTTGAATTGCTTTGATTCTTTGTTGAATTTTACCTTAATTTTACAATTTATGTGCTGACTGACTGGTCTTTCTGCAGGAACAAAAAGATACCAGACAACAAAGGCTAATTGTTCTTCACAATATTGAAAAGGTAATGAATATATAGATGTTGTAATACACTAGGAACCAGTTCTCATTTTCAATGAACGTCCTAGGGGAGTGATGATATAAGTAACGGGCTAGCATATTGCTGTGCCCCTGAAGCAGCTTTTGCTCAATAATGTCCTTTTCAGGATTTTGTACCAGGTAAATATTAGAGGTTTAATGAGCTAGTCTGATTAGCAAAATATCATGGATAGACTTAAGGGCTGGAGCTTAAACATTAAGGAGATTGCTAACAAACAAAAAATCAATGATGGGTCTCGCAGCGTTGGGACAAAAAGGGCAGGGATTTGAGCGCCTACCCGTATTGATACAGTAAATTAAGAATTCACACAAGTTGGGATGTGTGCTAATTTACATGAATCAGCAGTAGCAAGTATGGATTTTTGCAACCAAGTTGAATACCTTTAGAAAAGATGCTTTTAGCCATTTAACTTTGCGCGTCTTCAGATTTAACACTATGTAAATGTTTCTTTAGAATTAACCTTTAAATTAGCTTTTATTTCCACTAGCCTATGTAGAGAACACTGTATATAGCAGATTAACTCTTAGACTTTTGATATTGCTTGGTAGGTCTTGCATTTTACGTTTTAACTTATTGGGCATTCAAGAGTTATGTTCCAAAATGTGGGCTGTTCAGAACTTCCATGTTTGAGTAATCCTTTTTAGGGATGAAATTGGTCTTGAGTTGTGCAATTTGAATATCTTGTGCATGTCATATTTTAGTTGTTTATAGTACTGTTGGAAGTAGAGGAGGGGGAGAGGAGGAAGGCCACTCTATTCAATGAAGAAGAGCGAGAGAGGCTAAGGGAGAAGATGCAAAGGAGTGTGGAGTTAATCTACACCCAACTGCAGCACCCTGCCCATCTGTGAGTTACTCAGAGGTTTTCATATGCACAGCATGTCTGGGCATTGGACCAAGGCTGCTGTTATTAGTGGACTCTTTGGAAATCCCTACTAATCTGTAAGAATCTTCGTCTGTATTTCAACTTTGTTACGCTGTATGGAGGAAAGATGTCAAGCCATATGGACACGTACGTGATGCCTATTCCAGTTCAGCCATTAGTCTTATCTGGTTATGGTATTTTTGACTCTCTCCTTGTAGAGAGTCCGGTGAAGAGTTCTTGTCCTGTCTGGTGGTATCAAAAGGCAAGCGGCTGATGGCTCGGCTCCTTCCTTTCCTGTCACACGACATCGCGTTGCATGTTCTAAGTGAAGTGACGTCACATTTGCCTGTACTTATGAGCAAAGACACGGATGAGGTGAGTGGGCTGCATCTTTGCCGTTAGTCTGAAGTCCTGTATTGATAGTTTCAATGTCTAATGGGCATTGCAAGGTAGCACTTTAAAGCTGCTAGCATTCATTTCCAGCCAACACCTTTGAGACCGAGTTGGACTCGCTGTCGGCTTCATACTGTCCAGCACTGCTACTACACTTGTGTGCTTTTCCCTCTCTCATACAGGCTCTTCCTGTGCTGTATCCACCTCTTTGTACGGTGATTGGAAGGATGTCTTTCAGCCAGCTTATTGGAGTCATCAGGGATTTTACGTCTACTTTGCCTGACTCTACAGAGACTCATCTCTCATTGGTCTGCCAGAACAAGGTCTCTCTCAATTCAGTTTCCTTTCCCTGTCAACTTTGTCCATGCTCTCCATGTGCTTGAAACTGGTATTAAACTTAGAAGTTTTTAGGTTTAACGTTCTGTATTTCTTTCAGTTTGGGATCTCACTACTCTATGCCCTTCTGTCTCAAG
This sequence comes from Hiodon tergisus, assembly GCA_025775045.1. Lineage (NCBI taxonomy): Eukaryota > Metazoa > Chordata > Actinopteri > Hiodontiformes > Hiodontidae > Hiodon > Hiodon tergisus. The sequence goes on along the minus strand of JAOVYW010000074.1, from coordinate 8,837,280 downwards.
GGGAGAGACTGCTGTCCTCTGACATCCCTATTAAGCCCAGCATTGGGGACTTTGAGACTTGGTGAGTCACACATGACCGTTAAATTTAACTGCATGATCTACTAGTGTCAGGATTTTAAAATTCCATTCAAAAAGGCTAGGAATTTTACTGTTTTTACTTTAAGCAGTCAATTTCTAGTTTTTTTTTCTTTTCTGTATTTGGACTCCCATGCCATTTCCCTCTCAGGACAGAAACGGTGTTCCTGGTTGCTCGGCAACTATCTCAGTGCTCTCTTGTGGAACCCCTCCTTCTGCCCTCCAACCTGCTCTCGCTCTTCTGTCGCTACCTGGACAAGCGCACTATACACCAGCTTGAGAACAGCATGGAGTAAGTACTGTGTGTGAGATGTAGAGAACCCCTCTGCCATGTTGATGCACTGTACCGTTTAGTCTTTGCATTAATCTTTCTTTGTCAGGAGATCAACAAATGGCTGCCCAGCGGTCCCTTCCTAGTGCCTTCTGCATTGAGGTGAAGAGGGGATTGGAAGGAAAGTACTCTAACATCTTAATTTAAAGTTTTTCGAGCTGTGGCATTAGTAATCGGCTTTGAGGGGACTCCCCTCTTCTGTGTTCTATAGTCTATGTATTGTTTGCCTTCTCACTTTTGTTTTGTCCTACTCATCTTTCCTCCATCTTGATCTTCTAGTCTTTCAATTTTTGCCTCATGTAATGGGTATACTAAAGACCAAGCCCTCTTACTGAAGTAATTTGGCAGTGCTAGGAGCTTGCCACCTACACTGGGTTAGGGTATGCTAACAGGGTGATGAGGAAAATATATTTTTTTGGATTATAGATTTAACGATCTTAAGTAATGATAAACGCAGGACCTTTGAACTTTTATCATGTAGACATCAATACAGTTGATTAAATTACAAAAGTCATTCACAACCAATGAATTTATGCAATGCCTTTGCTAGCCAGCAGGCGGGGTACAATGACTTTTGCTGCAATGCAGGTCCAGGTTCTAGGCTTTCACTATCCAAACAGTGCCCATGATGGCACAATGCAGGCTTGAAATATGGTTTAATCTGAGGATGACCTCAGTACATAAAGCTACCTAAGTTTGTCAAAGGTTTCATAGATGTTTATCTATGATGTTCATCTATTAATTCCGTAGACTGGACCGTAGGTCGGGTGCATACAGAAAAGGGATTGGAGGAGCTGAATGAAATGCAATCCTGAGGATTGATATTGTACAGATTCACAACATGGGTAATGGGTGTGTATCATTTGGCTTTAAGAGAATTTGATTTTTTTTCTGTCCCAATCGCCAATTATGATTTTCGCTGCAATACGGATGCTTATTATTTCAGGTATTCCTTCCTTACCTTTTTTCATGAGAAATTCAAATTAAATTTTCTAGGCAAATGTTTTTTAGTTACGATTTGTGTAATTAGTTTTTATTTAACATTGTATTTTTTTGGAAATGCACACTGTCACTTATGTATAGCACTTGCAACATGAAATGAATAAAGTTCTAAAAAAATTAGTCTTTTCCCCATTTCCATGGTGGTTCAATATGCAATTCTCTGCTTTGCCTACTGTCAACATGCTTCACCTTCCTAAATGAACCTAATTTATGCACTAGTGACTGTCTTGCGGTATTTGTTTTCCGCTTTCAATGAAAATCCAGGTTTGAAAAAGGTTTTTCTTAATTCTAGCTGCATTGTGGTATTACTAACTTGTATAATTAAGGGAATTTTACATATGCCATCTACCTACATGAATAACCTTCAACTATACCTTAACTATGTATTTTGCATATTACTTGGAAATGGGTGTTTTTACCTGAATGTAACCACTTTATTGTACCAAACTGAAAACTTTGCTTTCTGGGTGAATCTTTTTTTTTTTAAATGTGTAAATCTGAAATTTAACATTGCCTTTATCACCTGATTAATCTGATCCACTGATGGTGCCTCTCAGTATAAAAATGTACAGCGGGTAGTAGACTATAACCACATTCCAGTGAGCATATTCCAAAGACATGTCTTTGTTGACATGGGCACATCCATTCTGCAGATTTTGAGGTAGTTAACCATAGGTTCTCTTGCAGTATTTCCCAGGCCCAGTCCCTAAATGCTTATGAGAAGCTACCCTACAGCAATATGCTGTCCCCACCATTCATCTCTTTAGGGAAAGGTGTGTCTTGAGGCATGGGTTTTTTGGCCAGGACTCAATCTTGGTCTCATCTGATGACGAAACCCTTTTCCCCACATAACGGCTGGATCACTGGCGTGATTTCTGGCAAACTCCAATCATGGTTTAAGATTACGTTTTACACCATACTGGTCTCTTATGTAAATCTCTTGATATAGTTGACTGGTGCTCCATTACTTAACTCCCAGCCAACTCTAAATCCAAATCCTTTTTAAATTTTAAGGCTCTCTGTGGCTTCTCTTACAAGTCTCCTTTGTGCGCTTTGCGCTTTCTCTCCCAGCAGCATTGTTGGGTGGTTTTCATCTCTTTTAAAAAGTAATTTGTAAAAAGCCAAGCCTTTTACACACTACTGTATCAAAGAGGTTTGATCTTTTCCCTTCTGTTGGGGAGTTGTCAAGGTGGGGGTAGCTGCTTTTAATTAACCTGTAGCATCCCAGGAAAAAATGCAAAATGGAGCATAAAAGATGGTGCATCCTGGACACTGACCTGCCACCCCTCCCCAACCCCATTGTGGACTAGCCCTGCAATTTTAGTTAAACGCCTGTTTAGGCACATGGGGATGGCTTCCTCCCAAACCAATGTAACGTGGACATATTCACATAGTGCGCCTTTCCCCAGGTGTTAGAATGGGGAATCGACAAATCCAGACTTGCTAATGTGCATTTAGTTCACCAAATTGTCTTCATATATTCTTTACTTGTCATTTTTTCCTTTAAATGCCAACAAAGAAAGAAGGCCGTCTCTGGCTTGAGCTTTGTTTTTTCACAGCTTTGCAATGCCCTTTGCTAGCGTTGGTTGTTAGTTTAGCAGCACTTAGTAATCCATGGAAAGACGGCAAGACTCTGCAGTGCTGGTGACCTTATTGTTTAAAATGTCAAGATATTTTCTGGCTCTACGTTGGGGTAATTTTTTTGGATACTCTAAACCGAAGTCACTCTGTCTCTCCATTGAATCTATGAGATTTATCGTAGTTTAACCAAAGATACGTCAGTAATTATCTTGTCAAAGGTTATGCAGAAGGTTGAGCAATTTATTCCAAGTATTTATTGGTGGTGTTGTATGTCAACCAAGAAAAGATAGGCACTACATAAATTTTGGAAGTATTTGGAATTCCTCTGAGCTCGAGCTAGGTAGATACGCCTATGCTTCAAAATTTGAAAATGTAATGGTTGCCTGCTGGCTAGTTCAAAAAATGAAAATGCTATTCAAACACAAAAGTGGTGCTCTAAAGAGGGCAAGAGAAAAAGGTCCTTAAAATGCCTTTTTTCAGAAGTAGCTATGGGCTAGAACCATCTCAAGGTGGGAAATGTGAACACAGTTAGCTGCTCATCGCCCGTTATTGATAGTCCTGCCTAGCCCTTGCAGGTAGCTAGATGGCTAACTGCTATGGCATACAGTGCATGCCTTTATGCTGCGCTGTATGGTGCTGAGCTGCTGTTATTTAAATAAAAAAATGTAAATTTTTTTTTTGTTTTTTCTGGTACTGATTCATGAATTATTCTATTGCTCTGTTCCGAACTGCATAGCACTTTAGTTGGATGCTGACTGGTGCTAAAAGTAGCATAACCTTATGGCCTACCTTAGGGGTCGCCAAATTAAATCTCACATGCCTTTAAACTTGATTTCGGTTTGCTTTAATATAATATAGGTGGGCTAGTTCAGACTTAACCAAAAAATAACTCTATAGCCTATTCTATAGAATTTAGGATGTGGTGCGGCGAAGATAGGCATGGGGCCCATAGATAATGCTCGTACACAATCCTTTTGACCGGTTCCTCTATGGATCCAAATGGCTCTTTATGATTGGTTTAGCAAAACTGTCATGCATCATTTAAAAACGGCTTCCACATTGATTTCCAACACTGATGCTACAGTCAAGTTGAGAAAGGAACCGTACTTTTTGGGGAAAGTACTATGCTTTTAAACAATTTTTTTTAAACTCTATAACAATGGATCTGCAGCAAATCGTTACCAGCTCTCTGCAATCAGGCATTTTCCTTAATGTCTCTAAAAACAGCTGCCATTAAGCCTCTATTGAAAAAGAGAACACTGGATGCATCTATTTTGAACAACTATAGAACTATATCAAATCACCCTTTTATAGCCAAGATCATTGAGAAGGTTATCTTTAATCAACTACTGCTACATCTGGGACAAATTCTACAGAACAACAGTAACTACCATAGCTATGCCGATGATACTCAAATATATATGGCTCTAGAACTGTTTGACCACAGCTCAATAGACTCACTGTGTCACTGTATAGAGCACATAAATGCCTGGATGAACCAAAATTGTCTACAATTAAACCAAGATAAAACAGAGATTATTGTGTTTGGCAACAAGAATAAGAGAACTAGTATTAGTAAAGAACTGGGCCCTAAAAACCAGGGACCAAATGCGTAATCTTGGTGTTCTGATAGACTTGGATCTCTTGTTCACCAGTCATATCAAAACAAGCATTCTATCATCTTAAAAATATTGCCAGGATCAAGGGCTTGGTGCCCCAAAAAGACCAAGAGAAGCTCATCCATGCTTTTTATCTCCAGTAGAGTTGACTACTGTTATGGGCTCTTAACTGGACTCCCCAAAAAGACTGTAAAACAGCTGCAGCTTATTCAGTATGCTGCTGCTAGAATGTTAACCAGAACCATTGAGAACAGAGCACATCGCTGCGGTCTACAAATCACTGAATGGTTTAGGTCCCGAATACATTTCTGATATGCCTGAAGATTATAAACCGAGAAGGGCTATTAGATCCATTAACTCTCTCAGCTAGTAGAGCCGAGAGTCCAAACTAAACATGGCGAAGCTGCATTTAGCAGTTACGATGCAAACTACTGGAATAATCTACCAGGAGATCTTAGACGTGCCCCAAACGTATCAATTTTAAAATCCAAGTTAAAAACACTTCTCTTTTCACGTGCCTATGACTAAGCGCTTAAACTTAGCAACACTGGTAGCCTTGCAGCTTTTATAACTTCCATATGGAATTAACTATGGAATTTTCCAGCTATGTTTTATTTAGTTTTAATTGTATTTCTCTTTCTTTTTCTATTGTATTTTTCTATTTTTCTTTTTTCTTTGTACCGCACACGTTTTAATTGTATTTCATTGCGTATTTGATGTTTTTATTTGGTTTTGTATTGAATTTTTCTTTTTTTTGTAAAGCACATTGAATTGCTTTTATGTATGAGTTGTGCTATATAAATTTGCTTGTTATGTTTTGAAATTTAGCACTTGAGTATTTTAAAGTACTTGAGTAAAGTACAAGTACTGTAAATGTGCCTTAGTAGTTATACTTAGTTGCTTTCCTCCTGTTTTTTAACAATCATAGTTTTTTTTTGTATGAAAAGCAATCAGAGGTGTAGTTAGGATTAGATTTTTATGGAGGCAAAAAAAAAAAGGTTTAACCAACATGGTTGCAAATCTTTTTCCCATTCAGAACTGAGCTGATTTTTCAGTTGCCTGAATGAACGCTAAGTGCTCAACTTATTTTATATTATATATTATAAGAAGCTCATTCTCTCTTAAGTGGTAAAACAAATGTTAGCATACAGGACACCTGAAAACCAAAACTGTGCCAGTGGATACAGCTACATTACTTGTTTTACTTAAAATTTTATACTTTGATTAGTTCAATCATCTGCATTTCTTTGCATACATCCCTACTGTTTTTTTTTAAACTATTGAGAGATTCCTTAAAATCCTTAGGATTGTGGCACTCTAATGCCATTATCAGTCTCAGATCATCAGGGGTTTCTCTGTTTGTAAGTGTATGTTAATGGTTTTCTGGGATATAGTGTCAACTCCTCAGTTTGTCTGCTTCCAAGTTGGAATGTCCATTTTAGTTCTAATGCAAGTACTCCTAATTTCCTATGGAGAACGAAACAAAAATGAATATTTGTCATTTTAGCAATTAACCTTGTCAAGAAACCTATACCCACACTGTCTATGTTTTATAAAAAAACATTACCTAAAATTGTACTACATTCCCACAGCATTTACACACATTCAACTAACGTCAAAAATGTAACTTTATTGAGCATTTTCTTTCAAATCATGGATATAAACCTGAAAATGTTTGATACAACACTCAATTGCTAAGAGGCGTTAAAATGAGGGTTTCGGCAGTCAGGGAGTTTTTGAAGGAAGATATGCGTAGTTAAGAGACTAGACAGATAGAGATACAAGGCAGTCCTTTCTCTGCTTTCCCATTTCAAGCATGCCAGCCTATACCTCTTTACGATGTACTTTCCAGTTTGAAAGAGTGCCGTGTTTGCACAGCTTGCCAACAGCCACGTGGATGCAAGACATAGCTCTTAACTTGCAGAATGTCTACTGCTATCCAGCTTTCTTTATACCATTGCACCAAACCATGTTCTGTAAAATTTCTGCTGGGTCTTGCCTTGCGCGCGCACTCTCGCTCTCTCTCTCTCTCACTCTCTCTTGCCAGCCATTTTTTTTATTTTATCACATTTTCGGACAATAGTTGTCTGATGAATTACAGAGATTTGTATGGACTTATCAGGTGTACAAAAATATAAAAAATGTTTAACAGCCCTTTTAAAATGTAATGACAAAGATCTATGTATGGAAACGCATCAGAAGAACCGAGTTATGTTAAAGACAAAATAAACTTTTTTTCTAGGAGTTGGAGTCCTTTCATTCCCACCAAATTCTGGTCGAAATAATGATTTAAAACTGTATTTAGTTTGTGTGTTTCTGTTCTTATACTACCCAGAACAGAATTTTAAACAGTTCTACTTCACTGCTCTCAACAGCACTTTCACATAACATAATTTGTTTGTACTGAGTTGAAGTCTGCAAGACAGTTGGACAGTGGGCTGGTGGGAGGCCTGGGATGGGGGCGAGGTAGTTAAAGGGCCTGTTAACGCACATATTTAGTTTTATACCAACAAACACAAATATGTGTCCCTTTTTCTATGTCCCCCTTGTCTAACTTGCTGTCCTTATTTTATGACTTTGTGTGTGTCTAAATGTACACGCTGTATAGATTTAAAGTGGTGGGCCGACAGAACCAATATTGTCCTTTTTTCGGAGCGAGTTGGAATGTTGTAAGTGGGAGTTCACAAATTGTGTAATGAAGTAAATATAAGAGATGGAGAGAATGGTCATAGATGTGGAAAGGGGGGCGTCTAACTATAAATGCTGGATGGAATGAACAAACCACAGACTTATATATATATATAATTTGACTAGTATATACTTGTTCAATTAATTTGTTTAATTGATTTACAGGTTCAAGGTAAGGTGGTTTTCTGCAATATAGCAACAGTCTCTAGAAAATAGTTCTGCTTATACATTTAAGCTGTCTTATAATTTCCAATAGCAAAAAGTAGTGTATGTGGTAAACATGTGTCCTTGGATTGTTTGTATAATTTTCTAAATTAATGAGTACCTAGTATGTCTTTCATGATTGACACACCGGATTTTAGTAAGAAAGTAGAAACTAGAAAATGTTTACGATAGGCCAGTATTTATTCTTTAAGTGTTTTAAGAAAAGCGTAATTCACCCAAGAACCAAGGATGATTTAAGTTAATTCTTTTAAAAAGTGCTGTTTGAGTGACTGAACCATTAATTCTAATAAGGACTTAAGTAAATAAGTTATAATTAATAATAATAAATAAATGTCAGATTAAGTTACGGATCAGGTAGGGAGAAAATAATAGGAATAGAAACATATGAAAGAATGTGCCTTCTGTTTTGTATGTGCATCTATTCTAGTTAATCTATTGATGGGGTATCCTTGCTGCAGACAGTTGAACAAATCTGTGACACAAGAGGTTACCACCAATGTTGTCTCTCTGTCTGACTCACTCAGTGGGAGCCGGAATGGAGAGTGAGAGGATGGAGGTATAGCTTTGGGGAAAAGTGTTTACTATTCTGACATACCATTAAATCATAGGTTATTTACAGCGCAGCTCTTTTTTCTCCATTATTTAGTTTATTTTTCCACTATATCGTTAGGCCAGTCGGAATTTAAAGCATGTCACAGCTGTATCAATGTAGTCATTGCCATGGCAAATTTAATGACCAAAGAGCCATTTTTGTGACTGGCTTACTAACAGGAGTGAGTCTTAGTGTGAATATGGCAGACTGAAGCTATTGGGAGCCCGTTCTAGTCTGCATCGGTTTCTCTCTCTTTAAGTTTGTATTAAAATAATTCTACTCTGGACTGCATTTGGGCAGCTGGTGGTGTAGTGGTTAAGGAGACAGGCTTACCAAACGGTTGCTGGTTTAAGTCTCACTGCAGCTGTTGTACCCTTGAGGTACTTAACCTGAATTGCTTCAGTAAAATATCCAGCTGCGTAAGTGGATGAATGTAGAAATTGTAAACTGTAAGTTGCTTTGGATAAAAAATGTCTGCTAAGCAACTAAAATGTAATATATTTCACCTGGCCATGACAACGAAGCACAGTGATCTTAACTCTTGATCTCGGATGGGCTGTGGTGTGTGCAAGTTTGTTCTACCTGAACACTTAGGTACTTAATTTCACTCATTAACGAAATCCACAATGAATATGTCTGCACCAGTGTCTTCACCCAAGATGCAACATTATCCAAAGAAAATAATTTAACCTTTATTTTCTAGTACTGAAGTTGTTCTGTGGTTTTTTTTTAAGTAGTTGCTTAACCTGCTCACATTTTGTTTGGTCATCCAAAAAAAGATCGTAAATGTATCTTTTTAAGCACTCAATTTGTAGATAAGAAAACACTGTATTACATTTTGTGCTTTATCATGATTTCCTAGGTTAAACAACGTAACACATGGGGCATTCAGGTCACTCAAGCAGTTTACCATATTCTACATCAAACCAGAATGTGTTAATGGTTTATAGAATGTTGGAAACCCTGGCCTCTACACCTGGACACAGTCCGAAAGAGAAACGTGCTGTACCACCCAAATTTTAACATGCTACATTGAGCGATACCCTAACATCCTGTCACCTCTGTTTCCACTAACAGCTTTCTAGAGCTTTAATGCTGGATATTTTACAATCTGGTGACAGATCTGTGGTTTCTCAGCAGCACAGCAAATCAGTAAGAAAGTTGTCAGTTGTCAGGATTTGTCACTTCGTGTCAGGATCAGAGCACTCTGGTTGGTAGCTTATTCTGTCTTGTTTAGCTCGAGTAGTTTGGCATAGTGGGCATGGAAGATACCTAAGTACAGCAAGAGTGCGATTCAGACTGTGAGGGTGCAGGAAATGGTCAGAGAGAAGGAATTTTGCTGTGATTATTTGTCTTTACCATGCCTGAACTGTGACCATACTGACAACACGTGTGTATCTACCTCTGGTTTTTGTCTGAGTGTGTTCCTCTGTGAATTAACATGCTTATATATTTTTTATGTTTACCTATAATCATGCATTGTCTTAGCTTGATTTTCTATTGTATTTTTTTATTCATTTCCTTCTAGTCTCTGGAGAACTCTCAATTTTAAGTAGCTTTTAAAACTTAAAATAGTTTAGACTAAAATAGTTTAAAACTAAATAGTTATTCTGCCTCGCATTTCATACATATTTCGCTACAGTGTATAGTGTGGATTTAATTATCTTTATATGCATATGCTTGTTGTTCTCAGCCCTTGAGGTATTAATCAATTTGACTTTTGTTGGCTGTTTCTTGACTTTTCTTGAGTTGATGAAATAAGTTGTCTTTCTCCAATGGAGAGCAATGCAATGACTGTCTGCTACCTCAAATGACCCTAGGACAGACAACAAAGTCTAATTAGAATATTTTAGTCTCCTTTTCTTATGAATGTTAGGGACTATAGGGAAAGATTTGCAACTCGGGTAAAGAGGGTGACTAGTGGGGACATCCACAGATGAACATTATGAACTTTTACATACACATGGGCCTATTGCATCCCACAGAGCCTCAGATATCTCAGATATAGATATAAGATTTATCATATGAAGAAATGCCTAAGTAACTCATAACAGAAAGACAGCTAGCTTGCTTGTTCTATAAATAGATAGCTAACCTGGTATTTAAGAGGTTCTAGAGAAATTAATCTGATTCATCACACCCGTTTTAAGTTTGAACTTGTATTAAAACACCACCAATGAGCAATTACTTGTTTCAAGGAAATTATTGATTGATTTATTTCAACAGGTTGTAGTGCAACAAATACTTTTTGAGTATCTTTCAAAGTGTAAAGAGATTAAGACAAAGTTAAGCTATGTAGTTAAAAAGCAAGCGAGACTGAATGCTTTTGGTTAGTTTTGACAGCCTGTCCCTTTACAAGGTTAGTTTAATGTTTGGTCTATATTGGGGCCGGTAGTCCAAGTGTGCCTGAGGTTTAGGGGGGTGGAGGGTTAAGAGGGCAAACATTAACCCCCCCTTGACCCTATAAGATGAGGATTTGGGGAAGTGGTGAGGAATGTGAGTTGAAGGCGAGAGAACTTATTTCTCTTTTTCTTTTTTCTTCTCTATTAATGACCACACAAAGGGTGACTCTGTGTGTCTCCTTCACTGTGTATATAAGTCTGAGATCACGGAAATTCTTTACTACTAAAACAGGAGAGAGACAGGATGAGAGAGTGACTTGTGTTACTATTGTTTAATTGGTTTATGTCAGTTCTAAGCACAGTTTTGTTTGTTCTTGAATTAAAATATGCATATATAACTGCATCTTCTTCCCCACTAGTAACTATCGAGTTAGGTATAGTTGATATAAACTCCTCCTGAGATCTGACAAAATATAGTGAAACACTTAGAAAATGTATTGAAGCACCTTGTTCTGTATAAAAGCAGATTTTACATCAACTTTAATTCACCTCGGTCATATGGTGAAGCTCGTTTGAGGTTATTTCTTCAATTATTTGCAATGTCTTAATAATCCAAATAATGTAAATGGTTTCTGTCAGATTAATCAGATGTTTTTGCGTAATGGAGTGAAAACATATTCCATTTTATTATGTAGACTGCTAATGACTAATTACTCCAGATTTGTTCAGTGCTTGTACTGTGTGTGTTAAATCAGATTTTAATAAAAGAATGCCAATGTGTAATTTATTGAGTATACTTATTGTATAGATATAGCCATGGTGACTATAAACAGTTGATGTGGGGGTACAATGTGGTACAAAGTGTCAGGGTGGAGGTTGGAAGAAGGGGGCTTATCAGAGGTGTTGTTTTAGTCTCTCCTTTTCCCATTCCCTTTTTTAGACGTTTAATTCATGTCCTCATTGATGGGGAATGTTAGTGTCTGTGTGCATGCCTTTATAGTGATGTTTCTGTGATGTTTCTATCTTTTAAAATTGCACGCTTGTATATTTCTGTTCTTATGTAATATTTAAGCAACATTCATTTTCTTATATTGAATAAATTATATTTATTTACTCCTTTAATATACACACGGATCCAGAGGGATTTGTTTTAGGGTACTGCAAGGAGCCCTCTGATGCACAAAAAATGGTGACATGATTAAATAATAGATCAGTGCTTGGATCAAGCCTGTTGCCTTTTATTTCACTCCTATTCAGATCCACATGTCTATGTTCCAGTTTTAAACTCTAATTTATTGTCCAATGTTACTCGTATTTTCTGCTTGCTTTACCTTCTCAGCTACCCTTCCAGTATTTATTCAAATTATTTACACATTTATAATGAAAGGAGAAAAAGTTAAGTAGGCACTGATTAATTTGCAGCTGACGTATATACACATTACAGATCTCATCTTCTGCCGAGTTCAGTGAAATGATGATATCTCTTGCCCATCTGTGTTGACTTACTTCATCGTTAAAGCTATCCATCAATGCTGTGTTCATTTTCCAGGAGGGCTCATTAAGTCATTCGGTATTCTCTCACCAAATTTATTTGAGAGATATAGGACTTTCTTTTACCAGGGAGGGTGGAGTCTTTCAAGCTTTGGATGTCCAATTGCAAAGCAGATGTGTGTGTGGGGGCTTGGGTGGCTGGGACAGACCTGTATATAATGCACAGGAAAATAGGAAGATTTTCTAGTTCAGCCTTGTCCCTGTCTGTCTTTTCTGTCTCTGTCTTGCTGTTTAAGGTCCATCCACAATGCTGGGAGACAAGCTCCTGCAGACCTCCCTGGTTCTCTGGCTAGCCCAGTACACACTGCAAGGAGGTAAGGATATAAGGAATAGAGGAACTGAGCATGACTCAGTATGCACTTGGTGAGTGATAGAAACATGCGGTTTGAATATTATAGCAAAGGATAGATGGAGGAAAGCGTTAACCAGAAAATGCAAATATTTAACGTTTCTTTCAAGCAGAGATAGGAGTAATTTCTGCAGTGTGATCATGGAAAGAGAGGTATATATTCTGTCACTGAGCCATAATATTGAATTCTGATATGCTTAAACATATCAATTTCTATTAATATGTTTCTGTGGTCAATTCAATAGTTCAATAAAAATTTTTAGATTTGAACCTGCATGTGGAAATTGCATTCTTAAGTGTCTGATCGTTTTGTGGAGTGACTTACTTTAGCTAGACTATCAATCACACCCTACAGGGAATTGGCAAAAATATGTGTGCTTAGATCTAGCTAATTCATACAGAAATATAGTTTCCCCCAATCTTGGTGTCATTCTTAATGCAGTTTCTACTTGTGTCATTATGCACACACACACCCATTTTTTTTATAATTCACTCTGTAGAGCTTGTTAATCTCTAAATGTTTTGTTTCATGACTACATAATAATCTTGCACACTGCATTTAAAACTCGCATGTTTGCACAAACAACCATTTAACTGAGGGAGATTAAGATAGAACAAAATAAGAATCATAAGTATGAGCCGCATTCAGCAATTAAGTACATGAGGTAGAGAGCGAGAAGGGAGAAATTGAACTGAAAAGGTGGGAATTGTCCCTTCTGTCGCTTGTGTGGGTGTAAAATGCCTGATGTTCATGTAAAAAAAATAACTGCTATGCCTGCTATGAAAGTCTCGACACATTGGATGTCTTCCAAGTTTTGTGAGATTCTGTGAAACAAGCATATTTTCCATTACCTTCTCTCTAGCTTTCTCTTTGTAAATCAAAGGAAGTGTAGCCTAGGTTACAGCGGCGGTCTAAATTTGACGGCCTTCTGTGAGGAAAGGGATTTTACTGCTTGTAGACAGTCCGTCCATTCTCTGTTTAGAATGGGTAGATGGATGTTTTTTTTTTCTTTCCCCTGTAGACTGCACCGAAGGTGCTGTTTGCTTTGACTGATCAGAGAGGACAGGGAAGCATGTTTAACAGCAGTTTAACATCGATGAAGTTTCTATCAGTTTCAGCATTTTAAAGATGCCCATTACTTACCGATGCTTTTAAATGTCCTCTAAAACTTATTGAATGAAAATAAGACTCTACAGTAACCAGCTTGTCATGCAATAGCAGCGATACAACAGCTGAGAAAGCCAAATAAATGGTATATCATTGTTTAATGTAGTATTCTTTAAGGAATTCACATGCTTTTTATTTTAACATTATGCAGGAGTTCAACCTCAAAATCCTGGGACTCTGCAACGAATGCTGATGCCATCTAGAGGTAACTGTCGCTTTTCGGTTGCTTAGCGACAGTTATTCATAACTGTTATTTAGACTTTTTTCCATCAACAAGTGTGTTTTAGTCACTGGTATTAGTGATGTATCTGGTGCTCTGTATAGAGCTGATTAAGAAGGCACCTGGACCAACAGGTCTTTTGTTTGTCTGTGAGCCAGTCCATCAGAAATAAAATTAGTTTGAGGCAAAATTCATTAAAGATCTGACTACAATTCTATTATATAACATAGAAAGCATTTATGATTATGAATCAAATAAATCTGAAATTGACCCATCAGCAGTTATAAAATAGATAGGTTTCTATAACCAAGATTTGGGGATCCTAAATATCTCAACATGTAACATGGGCTTAGTCTTGTATGGGGGGAACTGGGGTCAGTTCAATGTGTTCAATGTGCTCAATGTATTCTTTGATTGTGAAAATCTATTGAATAGATTTAATATGAACATTTATTGTTTCGGAATTTATTATTATTTCTGCTAGTTTACATGACCAGGCAATACTTTGCAGTGAGTAATTTTTAAATAAAAAAATTGGATTGAATCCACCTTCTCAGGAATTACTTGTGATGAACACCAGTTAAGAAACAAACATTAATACAAAGTGCGATAAGATAAACTCTATTTAAAAATCACATGCATGAATTAATGCCACAAAGAACACAGCTTGCTAATGATAGTGTTGTGTGTATTATAAAAGACAAATTCCTTAAATTCAACGTGCATGTTGATAGTGTCTTTTAAATGAGCTTTGTAGTGAATGTATAGTTTATTGAGTGGGTTGAAATAGCGAAGTCGATTTTGATAATTTTCCCAATTGCAGCAGTTTTTAAGTTATCAGTGACTTTAGAATTGACCGGCTATTCAGTTTTCCTTATCCTCATTAGATTGGCTATTGGTTCTGGGATTTGTTGCTCACTTTCTCAAAAAACAAATATCAGTAAATAGCACCTGAATTGATTTATTAATTTTTTTGGAAGAAGAAAAAATTCTTGCATATGCGTATTATTTTTATACGTATTATTTAATGCATGTAGAAATAAACCCATGCCTACTTAAATTAATCAAAGCATAATCACTGAATTTTCTTACTATATTCGAAAGTATGGCATTTTTACTGTCCGGTATATTAAATAATTGAAATGTGGTTAGGTTTGAAGACTGCAGTACAGTACATTGTTTCAGTGGGAGTGCAAGTGAATGTTGAAGTTCTACCCTGGTGTTGGTTGACAGATGCTTACGGTGGAGCAGCAGGCAAGCCCAAGAAACAAGGATATGGTGCACAGCCATCCTATGCAGGCATGTTCTCCTCTTCTTGTTCTGTCAACACAATCTTCCTCATAGTAGTTCTAGTTTAAACGTAATGATTTGGTTTTGGTTTCAGATGCTGGACAAATGGGTATTGGAAGAGGTCCAGGAGTGTTCCCACAGGCAGGGAAACAGAATGGAGGTGAGTGAATGAGAAAGATGACAGTATAATCTGTTCACATACCACTAGTACATTTTAGTAAATTATCTTTAAGGTACTGTATTTCAGTACAATCGGATGTTATTGTGTATTTATAGGGTATGGCGGAGGACAGCCATTAGGAGGCAAGTATATTTCCACAGATTGTTTCAGGGTTAGGGTTTATTTGTAACTAGTTATGAACTTAATGTTAGCCTTATTTAATAGGTACCCTTACAGGAGAACTCTACCATCACTTCATACCAATGAATCACCCCACTTGTGCATTGTACCTAAGCAAATAAGCAAATAAATCTCTGCTCATTTTGTGTATTGTATTGCAACTCACACGTTAGATATTGCCGACTGATATCACAAAATGTAAGGGTAGTTTGGAGTTACACTAAAATTTTATAACAGTATGTCCATCCTTGAGCCTCAATGCTTTTCTGGTTGCAGGGTACGGAGCAGGGGCAGGTGGATATCCTAGAACCGCTCTTGGCCTTGGGGCAGGTAAGCCAACCAGGACCCTTAGCCCTCCTACTTCCCTGTCCAAGTTGCAGTATTTAGCTACTTTTACAAGCTATGGTAGTCATTATGACCAATCATGTCAAAATGTTATGGTCTCATTAAAATGACCTGCAATAGCACAGCAAATGAACACAGTTTTTTGATAATGATGGAATGTTTTTTCCATTTGCATAGTTTAAAACCATATAGCTAGACTGTACAATAACTGTGTGGAAGGAGATGCCACTCATGAACATCATGGCCTGTTGCTGCTGCTTCTTTTTCCTATTTTTATTTGCATTTTTTAATTAGAAAATATTTTCATATGATTTATATTAATATTATCAATAATTATTATGGTTCATATTTATTTTTTGCATATAATTGTTACACAAAACTTTGATGTTATGTGTGAGAGGGAATATTGGGTGACATAAATTTCCACAGGTGAACTTAACCACTGATTTCTTATATTTCTATTGGAAATTTTTATTCTGTTAATGTACTTCTGCTAAGAATTTTCAAGAAAGTAGTCCCGACATTAATGGATTTTCAATGTGTTTTTCAGGGGCTGGACTGAAGGGTCCTAAACCTGGTCAGTCCCTCTATTGATGACAGCAGATACCATCCATTATCTTTCAATTTACTATTCTGTCTTACATCTGTTTTATTCTATTTATCCCTCACAATATAATTTTCCTATTCAGGATACGGTGCAGGTCCTGCAGCTGGATATCTCAATGGTGGAGGGGCTAAAGCAGCTAAACCAGGTGACATCCACTGTTCTGTGTGTCTATGCCAGTCTATGTCTAAACTGATTTACTATTGAATCCCAATGCATATTAATAAATCAACAAGTTTAGGCCAATATATATTATATTGCTTAATATGGTTTGTGTAAGCTTGTGTTACCCAAAAGTTTTTATAGTTTTATATATTGGCCAATTTTAATCAAAAAGTGCAGAGGTCCCACCATGTACCCAAAAGTACTAAGCAAACTGTAAACTACCATGCACCTAAGTTGTTGTATTCCTTATTTCTCCACTGCCATTCATCCAGCTGATTAATTGTGGCACAGCCTTTTCAAAGTTTGCTTTAAAAAAAAATGTTTTAAATACATTTTGGTCTAGCTTATAGTGTTATGTGTAGTTTCCTTAATACACCAAAATATTGTAGAAGTCGACAGAAATGTGCGAGCAGTCCAATGAAAGCAATCAATACCTATAGCTATCAGGCAACCTTTTGAAAAACTATGTGATCCTTATCAATCCAAATACTAATGACTTAGTATTACCAAAATTCTTGGCAAGTTTGTGGAACAGGGAAAAAGGAGTGATCTACCCACCAAAATAATGATAAAGAGAGCAGCATCAGAAGAATTATAAGACAGTTACCAATTGTTAGCTAATAGTAATGCCAATAGGGTGCATCCGATTGTTTTTTCACCAGAGGAGGGTGGAGCATGAATCTGCCCCATCACATTGAAAATGCCAGGCAGCCATATTTGGTCCGAAGCTTTTGCATAAGTTTGTTAATCTGCATGTGTTTGTTATATTTTGAAACCTAAATGGTGTCTGTCTTATTTCAGTTTTTGATAGGTTTTGATAGGTAAATTATAATTTAGTATTGATTTATTTTTTTACGATGCTTTTATCGAGAGTATTATTCATTTTCTAATTATGTTAATTATAGCATGGCCTCACCATTCAATAAATACTATGAATGAATCCAAGAGTCATTTCTAGAGTTATAATTCTGGTGTGATATCACTATGGTCCTCAGGATACGGTGCTGGTACTGGAGCTGGATATCCCAATGCTGGAGGGGCTAAAGCAGCTAAACCAGGTAAACCTCCTCCGTAGTTTTCATTTGATTGTTACTTTTGTGTCATTTTGATTTAAAAGTGCTGTATTACAATGGTAACGATAGACAACCCAATAGTATAGAAATATATTTTTTCTCACTCCAGTCCCTTTTATACACTATATGGACAACACCAGAAAAACAACCCCATAGCATTAGCCCTCCTCCATCAAACTTTACAGTTGGCACAATGCAGTCAGGCAGGAAACGTTCTCCTGGCATTCACCCAACCCAGACTCGTCCATCAGAATGCCAGATAGAGAAGCGTGATTCGTCACTCCACAGAACACGGTTCCACTGCTCCAGAGTCCATGCTTTACACCACTCCATCCAACACTTGGCATTGTCCTTGGTGATGTAAGGCTTGCATACAGCTGCTTGACCATGGAAACCCATGCCATGAAGCTTCCGGCGCACAGTTTTTGTGCTGATGTTAATGCCAGAAGAGGTTTGGAACTCTGCGGTTATTGAGTCAGCAGAGCATTGGCGACTTTTACGCACTATGCGCCTCAGTACTCGGCAACCCCGCTCTGTAACTTTAAGTGGTCTGCCACTTCGTGGCTGAGTTGCTGTGGTTCCTAAACGCTTACACTTTTCAATAATACCACTTACAGTTGATTGTGGAATATCTAGGAGGGAAGAAATTTCATGAACTGACTTGTTGCAACGGTGGCATCCTATTACAGTACCACGCTCAAATTCAGTGAGCTCTTCTTTCACAAATGTTTGCAAAGGCAGACTGCATGGCTAGGTGCTTGATTTTATTCACCAGTGGCAATGGGACTGAATGAAACATCTGAATTCAATGATTAAGAGGTGTGGCCCAATCCTTTTGTCCATATAGTGTATGTCTAAATTAAAATTGTGCACTCAATTCAACTTTTTAGAAAGTTCTATGGCTACTGAAGCGCATTCTCAAAACAAATAGAAAGCCAACACTCTGTAGTTTTTAAATTTAATTTTACAGCACACATTATAATTATGATTAGTTATTTCTGTTACATTGCTGTTACAGCTTATGGGAAGTAATGGTAAGCCTAATAAAGAGGCATGGATTCGAAGGATGATATAAGCGACGTGTGCCGATATTTTCTGTCAGAAAGTTCAGGAGACAATTTTAACATATGTCTCCAGACTCCTCTGTGCCTAGCCCAGTCCGCCGTTTACTGTATTATCAATGTTTTTTTCCAATATTTTCCCCTTTTGAAACCGGGGTCTGTCTGGAAGAGCAATGCTTGGGAGTGTCGGCGTTTGCGATCAAGTACAGGTTTTTTTTCTGAGGTCTTTATGAAAACCTAATTCCAGACTTCAGAAAAAATAAACAGCCTATAAATTTAATGATTAATTATTGTGTGCTATGTAAACCTTCATGACAGCATATGTTAGTCACTGTTATTGAAACCAGATTTATGTGGAATAACACCTATGTGGTCCTCAGGATACGGTGCAGGTGCTGGTGTTGGTGCTGGAGCTGGCTATCCCAATGGTGGAGGAGTTAAAGCAGGTAAACCTCCACTGTACTATGTTTCTATAGTTATATATGTTATCACTGGGGTCAATTCCTCTGTCAATTCATCTGTTTCATTTCATTTGTTTCACACTGATTTACTCCAATTACAATTAACTGCAATTACAAATCCACTTGCTTTTGATACGCTTTATTTTATTAGTCAAATTATTGCTGCAAAACAATTATATCTGATTTGGAATTCACCTCAGCTGTTGCGTGTGGATTAATGGCGCTGTTCTTATGAATTTTGTCTAAATTATTATCAAATGTGCTTTTTTTTTGATAGGGGAATTTGAAATTTTGCTTAGGGGTGCTACATATAGCGATTGATTTCATTGAAACAGCCTGATAGAAATAAAGCAAGATCAATTTAAACACTATTTCGGTATTTTGAGTAATAATGATAGGAACTAACCAATAGCTTTAAAAAATCATATTGGTTCTAGTGTGGTAACATCATTGTGGTTAACAGGGTCTGGGGCAGGGATTGCTGTGTCCAGTGTACAGGGGGCTAAACCCAGTGGTCCTTTTCTTCTGTTCTTGGTGTCTCAGTTCCTTATCTTTTTATAGGTTGCTAACCCTGGTCAAATATTTTAATATTGTCGTTGAACTAGCAGTATCATAATGCTAATATATCTGCTACTGGCTCACTGTGTTGTGGTTGGTGATTACCACATGGTTTAATGCTTTAAGTATCTTAAATAGCTGTGTGTTCGGTTTTTATTTGTCAGTTTGTTTTCCTGTAGGGTCTGCACTGTTATAGAACTTAATAGCACTTAAAAAAATAATAAAATATGAGTGCTTTCACACATGTTAGATGTATTTCATGTGTTGTTTTTAGTCAATCATGTAAATTTTTTGTGCTTTCTTGCCTGCTAGCATGCTATTCTACCATTTATTAGCGTTCTGGTGGTCGTCCATTTGTTTTTCCTGTTTCAAAGCTTATGTCAGTTTTTATAAATTACAACAGTTTAAATAATCTCAGCAAAGTCATTTGTAAGTCGACTAAAAGTCCTTAACTGTCTTGAGTTGCCAAAAAAATATATTTTTCAAGGAACAAAAGGGTATTTCAAAGACAATCATTACAGATTCCTACAGAAGTGGACTTTTAAGTAATAATAAAAAAGTTTTTAGGCCTATACTAGTTGTAATTTTAATTGAAATCAGAATTATTTGTAACAACAATAATCTTTATGGTCCTCAGGATACGGTGCAGGTCCCGCAGCTGGATATCTCAATGGTGGAGGGGCTAAAGCAGCTAAACCAGGTGAAATCCACTGTTCTGTGTGTCTCTAGTGGTCTGTGGTCTGGCACTGAGGTCAACATCTCTTGTTCTTTTCCTGGCCAATCTAATTGTTTTACTCTGATTCATTCAGGTTATTACACACATACATTAATTTGATTAGTTCCTTTGTGATTTTTTTATTTATTCCATTTGAATCATTCCTGCAAACAGCCTTGATCTGTTCTGACAATTAGTTGCTGTGTGTGGATTAATGCCTCTGTCCTTATTCATCTTTGCTCATTTGCTGTCTAAAATGAGTAAAGTTACAACTAATTCCCCTTTTGATTTATTGCTTAGTCATGAGCCCTGTTTTATACCTATTTCTTAGCTGGGATTTTCTTTAGCGTATTTGAGCACTGTGCTACATATAGTGATTGATTCAATTGTAGCAGCCAAGCTGAAGCACGTTTAAGGTGAAAGCAAAATCAATTTTACTATATTGATGCTATATTCATCATTCGTCATTGTGGTTTATAGTGTCTGGGACAGGGGCTGCTGTGTCCAGTGGACAGGGGGCAATCTTGTTCTGTTCTCTTGTTCTGTTCTTCTGTCTCTGTTCTTTGTCTGAGTCATGCGACACATAACAAAAAAAAATTAAAATGAGGATCTGAAAAGATAATCATTGCAATGGCAGAATTGCACTGAATAAGATTTTCAACTTGTTAAGTGGTCCCTATTATGGCCTATGAAAATTGTGTTTTACATTCTGTATATTTTGTAGATGATTCCATATTAGTCACCATATTTTAAAAATGAAATTTGAATTATTTGGAATAACACTTTCATGGTCCTCAGGATACGGTGCTGGTGCAGGTCCCGCAACTGGATATCCCAATGGAGGAGGGGCTAAAGCAGCTAAACCAGGTGACATCCACTGTTCTGTGTGTCTCTAGTGGTCTGTGCTGGCACTGAGGTCAATATCTCTCTTTATTTTCCTGGCCAATCAAATTTTTTATATGGATTCACTCTGTTATTGTAATACTACAATTACAGTACAGTAGGACCCCTGTATCCACAGGGGATAGGTCCCTAGCCCCCCAGCGGATGCCTGAAACCGCGGATAGTAGTGAACACTATATGCACAAGCACTGCAATACCCTGAGAGTTGATCTGATAACCAAGATGGCTACTTAGTGACTAAGGACTGGGTAGTGTATACAGCGTGAATACGCTGGACAAAGGGATGATTAACGTCCCGTGCGGGGCCCAGCGAGATTTCATCACATTACTTGGAACGGCGCATAATTTAAATTATGAATGTTTATGCATTTCTGGAATTTTCTATTTTATATTTTCGGAATGTGGTCAACCGCTGTTAAGTGAAACTGCGGTAACCGAAGCAGTGGATACGGGGGTTTACTGTATTTGATTAGTTGATTTTTCAATTTGTAATTAATGTTCCGTAGTTGGAATTGTTAAATCAATCCTGGAAAACACAATCCTGGATATTTGCTCAACCAAATTTTGCACAGGGTGCTATACAAACAACACAAATTTAAGTGATATTATGGTATTATAGGTGATAATGAAAGGAACTACATTCCGTATAAACCCCCCCACACACACAAACAACAAAACCAAAAACCCTTTACTTTAATTAATAAAATAATTAATTGATATTGGTTAAGTAGTAATGTCTTTGTGGTTTATAGGGTCTGGGGGAAGGGTTGCTGTGCCCAATCAACAGGGGGCTAAACGCAGAGGTAATTTTCTTCTGTTCTTTGTGTCAGATCTGTGTCTGAGTCTTTTGACAGATAACATTAAAACTTTGGTTCACAGCTTTATATAGGTTGTTAACCCAGGTTAAGATATCATTTTAATTTTGTGGAATAATTGACAGCATCATGAGGCTAATAAATCTTTTGCTTGGTTAATGAGTTGAGAGTTGTGGTTGGTGATTACAGCATGGCCAAATGCTTTGTTTTGATTGATCACTGATCCAAATATGTCTTTTAATTGTGTCAACCTGCATGTTGCTGCTGTGTGTTTTAATTTATTGTTGTCAGTTTGTTTTGCTGTGGTGGCTGCACTATTGTGACTTAATCACACTCTTTTTCAGTTTTCAGACTTAATGGGTGTAATGCATCTGTTGTTTTCCGTCAATCATGTCAGTTATTTGTACTTTCTTACCAGGTGGCATGTTATGCGTTTATTAGCATGCTAAGCAGGTTGGCCATTCGTTTTTCCTATGACAAAACTAATGTCAGTTTTTACAGCATACAACTACCTTTTATAACCTATACAAGTTGGGGTTAAATGCTGCATATCATGTAGAGCATGCCAAATGTATCCTTTTAAATGAAATCAGAATGATTGTGATTATTATTTGAAAAAAACACCTTTATGGTCCTTAGGATACAGTGCTGGTGCAGGTCCTGTAGCTGGATATCCCAATGGTGGAGGGGTTAAAGCAGCTAAACCAGGTGAGATCCACTATTCTGTATGCCTCTAGCGGTAAGTTGCAAGTACACACATATTTGATTAGTTGATTTTTTAATTGAAAGATTAGGAATTAACATTCCATAACTGGGATGATATGTGATTGTTCTAAATCTGTTTTCTGAATCTGTGAATTATTTCTTTATACTTGTCTGGTGCATGCTGTCACAGCTTTTAGTCTTTACTCATTTTACCTTTGCCAATTCTAATGTATTTTTATATATGGAATGTCTATTGTAATTAAACCAAAATTACTGAAAATGTCTTGACTTGCTAGAATACTTATTTTTCGCAAAACAAAAGGTTTAACATTTTTAAAGATGAACTTTTGGTGAATGCAGGTTCTCTATCCCAGAGGCTAGAAACAGGGACATGCCTTTGTTTATGTTTATGCCTTTTATTTAGCATTTTTAACCAACTTAAACAATTTTAACAAACACAAACAAAAACACAAAATATTTATTTTCCCTTCCATGTTCCATTAGTGGAACCACACTCAGGTGTGCAACGAGGTATTTTTAAGTATGATATTTCAGATTTATCAATTGATGCACTTTATGAATTGTAATTATTTTTTGGGGGATGATACAGTTTATCAATCAATCAATCAATCAATTTTATTTTTATACAGCTCTTTTCACATGTTGCCATGTCACAAACACGCTTTACATAAAGAAAGATACAGTGTGTCCCAGGCCTGACCCCCCAAAAGCATGCCTGTGGCAACAGTGGCAAGG
>JAOVYW010000074.1:8768678-8786750 GCA_025775045.1 Hiodon tergisus | reverse complement strand
ATTCAATATTGATTTAAATTTGATTAACATTTGCCAGATACATGTCAAGGCACTACTAAGGTAAAGCTGACTGACTTGGGTTAACTCTTTTAAAAAAGTAAGACATTTTTACTTTTGTTCTTCTAGAATGCTGAACTTCAAATCAAAATACTTACTGTATTAAAATATTAAACAAACAGCTGATTTGTCATTTTGATATGCTCGACAATTTTATCTGTTAAGGATCTTTGCTAGTGCTGGCTAATAAACAACAGAAGTACTCTGAAATGTTTCACACAATTTCCCCGAAACCTGTCGAGTGAGTATCCACAGTTCCTCATAGAACTCTGAGGATATGGCCAGTGTGGAATATCTGACTCACAGCTACAGGTTCACGGTCACATTGCCACACCTATTACAAATATAAACATCACCTTGCACAAGACATAGGGGTTGTTGCAGCAACACTAGGCACCTATTGTTCTTTCCACTCAAATGGAGTATCTCAAATTCAGCAGCCTTGAACAAGATTTAAGACAACAGTCATATTTACATGAGTTATTCACATTAGTACAATTTACTACTCGAAATAGTGAAAATAAGTCTGAACCTATTAGAAAAAGACCCATCAAATGTGAGAAACCAATTATTTGAACTAGATTATTTTGAACCTAGTTGTCTAGGTGTTCACACTGCATTCAATGCTTAAATAAATAATCCTTTAAGAATGAAAACAACAAATTTAAGACATAAATTATCTCAATGTTAAAAAATCAAAACAGAATGTCCAATAGGCAAATAGCAGTGATGAACTGTACACCTGTTTATATAACTCGATATAACCTAATCCCCCTCAAAGTGTGTAAAATTAATCTCAAACTCCCAATTTAATGTGCTCTGTAAACATCGATACTCTACTGAATACAGAAAATATATATTTTGTAAAAACAAATTAAATAAAACACAAGTATGACAAAGGTGGTATATTTTAAGTGATTTGTTGTAAGTGGCAACACATCAGAATTTTCCAGCAGTGTCCAACAGTGACTCTGAATCCTTTATCCATGGCTTAGGAGCATCTATAGCTAGATGAGGACAATCGCTTCCATCTTGTGGCTTTCCAGGTAACTACTTGCCCCTGTCCAGGAATACATTATACAATAATGTCAGTAGAACTCTTCTAAATGAAGATTTTTGTAAGGGACATACTGGGGGGGGGAAATATATATATATATATATATATATATATCTTGGAATAAACTAAACAATGGTCCAAGTTAATACAGTCAAGGGTTAAATTATCCGTAGCCTAAAACAATAACTGACTTAATTTAATTTTTTATTTTAAACTTTTACTCAGCCATATGTTGCATGACAAACTGAGTTTATTAAGAACAGATAGTAAACAGCAGCACAAACAGAGGACAACATCTGAGGTAAACATTCCTATTTCAACCATAAACGAGACAAATGCACAAATTCATGATTATGCAAAGTGTCCCACTATCCAATTAAATATCTTTGAAATAGCCATAGTAAAACAAGTTTTATATAATAGTATAAAAGGAAACTGGAAGCCTCCGTAGGTAACTTCACTATCTTACAAACATCTATAGGATTTCTGTTGCCGAGGGGCATTATTGTTGCTAACTTGGGATGGTGCAATTAATGGTATAATCATCACTGAATCATTCTTTTTTGTCTTACAATATTTGGGATTTAAAGATTATTTCTTTTCAACAATGGTACAATGTATGTATGGCGATCCATTAAGGATTTGTGTTAATTAAATCTGATCTGTTCACCAATAGTTTTATGATCAAAGGACCTAAACAGTGGGTCTATAAGAAGATGCACATTCTTCACAATACCATTGTACTGTTTTCAGATAGTGCAGCTTACTAATAATGAAGTAAGGAAAAAAACGAATGAAATTACAGAATTGATTAAAACATCAGGTTGAGTTGAAGCCACTGCTTATGTCAGGTTTGTGTCTCTAAAAGGCATTCAAATTAAACTGCATGGGACGGGTGTTGATAACTTTTTATTGTTTTTTTTTCCTTCCCCCTATTCATTTATGAATTCATTTAAACAGGTACAGCCCTGTACAAGAATCTAGAAGAAATTAAGCAAATGGCGCAAAAAAAAAAAAGCAAAAAAAACATTGGCTAAAAATTTGGTTGATCTGTTGGTTAACAACAACAACAAGAAAAGACGATATCTTTCATGTCATGCATTTCTAAAAACAAAAAACACAGGTTTTAGTGTTTTTGCATATTTTTGTAAACAATGCCTGTTTTAAAAGTCAGGTAACAAAAAAGAAAAACATGAAAATGAGAAAATTCTATGTGATTTCAGAATGCAACACTGATTGGTGTTAATGCTTTAGAGCCAAAAATAACAGTTTTATATTAACAAATCCATTTATAATTCATTCCATATTTGTAAACGCTGTTTACATAAAATGTGTAATATGGATATACAATATGCTGAGTACATACTACAGTATTTCTGCTACAAACAAGAACATGTCCCTGGTTATACTTTAACAGTGATATGAGGTATATAAAGTTCAAATCCTAACCAATTTAAAAAAGGACATGATTTGAGTGGTCAGTCATTGTTCCCTATGATATTGCAGCTTTGCAGTCTTTCAGCTGTTTAAGGGTCTGTCAGAAGATAGTCGGTGAGAAGGTGGCCAATCCACACATAAAATGAAGAGAAGACCCTTCTGTTGCATTTCAAGGCTAGTAAACCATTAACAGTGGAAGACCATGCAATTAAGGTTAATCTTTATTCGTTTCACAGATGCAGTCAGAGAAACACTACACTTTCTCACATTTGTTTGCAATAGTATTAATCGCTACTTTCCATAATAATAAAAAGGCTCATTTATGCATCCCTTGGGTTGTATGATATCAGTTTATCAGCTCAGAGGTAGGACAATTAAACACAACTGGGTACCAGTGAATCATCTCAATTCCTCTGAAATGTTGTTACTGATCTTTGCTCATGTAGTGTACAGGCTCACTATTTTACAAAGAGGTCTTCACCCTGTACTCAAAACCGTCCTACGGGCAAAAGGCCCATAACCCAGTCACAAAAAAAATCCCTTAATGAACCCCATCCAGTACTGCCCACCCATCTAACCTGTGCCAAACACATTATACTGTAAATAAACGTTTCTCTATGAAACAAGTTTTTTTGTTTTTAAAAATTTAAATTGTGAAAAGTGCTCATTGGATTCTATGAAAATGGAGGAATAGGACAAACGTCAGTTGATTATCCTTTCTTACATGCGTCTGATTGGCATTGACATGTGCAGGTGATCATGCTTAGTAAATGATGTTGGATAATTTTTCATCAAATGGGGCTAGTGACTGCGTCTGTGGGCATGTGCATTAGTGGGGTCAGAAATTAAGCACCTGACCTTCCAAAGCTGACAGGAAGAAGGCTCATGTCCTTCTCCCTGACCTTGCTGCAGACCAAAATAATAAAATGTCAAATATACACATCTACGGCCCTTACAGGAAGAAATGCGAGTATTTCACATTGACAACGTAGTACCATGATCTCTTTATAGCAAAGTGGAAAATGTCAGTATATTTGAACAGGTGGCCGAACACATTGTTAAAAAAAAAAATCAAAACAAAGCTTTACGCAAAAGATACACCTCCTTATCGAACACTTGCTGCAATTAGTAATAAAACTCTCCTTATTACACTATTTTTCCTGAGTAATACTTTCAAATCTTGTAACAGACTATTTTTTGCCATTTCAAATCTGGGCTATTCCCTGCCATTATTTTTTATTTTATTACTTATCAACATTTTTTTACAATAGTAGCATTAATTGCTAAAACACATAGGTTCATGGAAAAAATAACCAAGCCTGTCTCAAGCTACCCCCTATTTTCAATCTACTTTCATCAATCAGACCTAAACGCTAAACTATTACAAATTAAAAAAAGACTAAATAGAAAAAATTGCATTTGAAGGAGCCCCCCTCCCCCTCCCCCCAATTACCCTTTCCTGGCTGGATACTGTATAAAGATTTAACGGCAGTTTAATAATTAAAACATAACCTTAAAATGAGTAAATAAATCAAGATAAAACAGAATCGAGAATAAGCCTGCAAATAGGTCCACCACCTCAGACCTTACCTGTAGCTTTGGCTTGTTGGGGTCTTGGATCCTGTACTAACTGGCTCACTGATCTCACCTAACAAACTGGTGTACCCTGAGAATTCTGACACAGGAGTCCTAATTCTGTGGTCAGCCTCTCTGCTGGAGTCAGCACTAAATGCAAGAGGGACTCGGCCTCCAGACTTGAACTGGGACCCAAAAGCCTGGGCAAAGTTCTCAATCTGGTAGGGGGCTCGGATGTCTATGGCTTTTGATGGGTCTATGTGGGACAGTTCCTGAGCAGTCAACTGGTAGCTAGAAGGGGCACCACTGCTCTTAGGCTGCTGTTCTTTATGGCCAGCCATATCTTGAGTTGTGATTCGGTAGGTAGGCGAGTGCTGCTTCTCAATCTGGTCAGTGAGCTCCTGAGAGGGTGTCAGCTGCTGGTGGGTGGGCTCCAGGCTGCTCAGCTGGAAGCTGGGCTGAGCAGAGCCCACTAGCATCCCAAAGTGGGACTTTGGCAAGGAGGAAGGCAGGGCCGAGGTAACGGACTGGCTAAAGCCACACTCAAGGGGGGAAGTAGTGTACACGTGTTTGTCAGAGAAGAGAGTGCTGCTAGGGTGTCCGCTGCTAGAGACCAGGGAGGGAAAATGACCACCAGAGCCTAAAGGGAAGCTGCCACTATGGCTAGTGCGCTCCAGGGCCTGCAGAAGAAACTTTGAGTATTCATGCATGATGACTGTCCCAGAGGAACTGGGCGAGTCCTCTGGCTGGTTGAGCTCGGGGGTTCCTGCTGATGGGTGTATATCCAAATGCTGATCAGTGAGGTCAAAGGGAACATCGTGCCCCCCCCCAGGCTTTTGAGAGTAGTGGTCAAGCAGGCTCTGTAGCACTTCGTCTGGAATGCCTGACTTATCGTGCTTCACGTCCACCCCAATGGGAGAGTCCAGTAGGTTGAGGGGTGTGTCACTGTCTATCACACCCTGGATTACAGTCTGCTGTGAGGCCATGTGTACCACACCTGTCCCATAGTCTCCCCCAGTTCCATTGTTGCCTGTATGCAGATACCTTCGCTTCTTCAGGAACTGCATGGCGTCATCATAGTTGCTGCTGGTTGGAGCCTGCTTTGCCCCAGAGCCTTGCAGAAGCCCCATGTTGTCTACCCTCAAACCTCCGGTCAGGTCCATGCTGCCTGTCTTCTGCTCATGAAGGTTGGTGGTGCCATCGCCCAGGGAAACAAGACCTTTGTCCAGGCCCTTCCGACCAACCTTCTTGAAGACTAGCTTGGGAGTTCTACCTTCCTGGCTGTGCATGCTGGGGCCGGGCAGGTTGGAGGACACCGTTGGAATCTCCACTGCATTGTCCTGGAGGCCAAGACCACCAGCCATCTGCGTCTCACTGGCCTTTTTCTTTTTGCGCACGCCACCTTCGCCTGCACCTTTTGATTTGCTCCTCTTGCGCCCGGACACACTAGGATTACCCTGAGTTATTGCGTAGTTTCCAGATCCCATCTCGGCACTTGCCTGGTCTAACATCCCTGGCTCCATTCCTTTCTTTATGGCTTCTCCACAAGTTCTTTTGTGCTTTAATAGACGATCAGTCCTAGAAAAATACTACAAAGAGCAAGGGGAGAGGACCAATTCAGTTTTTGGCCAAGAGAAATGTAGACTTTAGAGCAGCAGTTTATAACATCATTGAAAAAATCAAATATTTTAAGTATTTTAAGCAGAGACATGAATCTAAAAATGTTCTGACCTGTTGGCAAGTGTCACATTTATATGGCTTTTCTCCACTGTGGGTTCTCTTGTGTCTTTCCATATGATACTTCTGAATGAACCGCATATTACATTGGTCACAACTGAAAGGCTTCTCTCCTGCAGCAAAGAGCCCAATGTCAAAGGATAATAATTGGCATAGGAAAAGCTAAAAATAATAATAATGGCAATAATAAATAGCTGAGACTTTCTAAAGCAGGAATACAGGTGTCACAATAAAACAATCACTTGAGTTTTAAGCAAGCACAGATCTACGCATAAATAAGAAATGATCATTCAAACATTCAAAACAGCGCGATCACATCCATTTCCAGTTATGTAAAACGGTGTTAATATCCAGGCCAGACAGAAGGCTGAGACACAGTGCTGGACAGATAAGTATCAAGAGATGCATAGGCACAATCTGTTGTAAATTTGGGTGAGGACACAAAAATAAAAATCGTTTTGTTTTTTACACAGTATGTGGATATTACTTTCAGAAAGGGCTGAATCAAGTCTCACCGCTATGTATCTTTTCATGTCGCTGAAGGAGATACTTCTGGATGAAGCTCATGTTGCACTGACTGCATCTGAAAGGCCTTTCACCTGTACAGTCAAAAATATGATAATCCACTTCCCACATTAACTACATATATTTTTAAATATATACATGCATAATTATATATTTATTTCTATATCTGACTTCTCAGTCATTCAAAACTTAATATTTGAGGAGTCGCCAGGATGTAGCTGTGATTTATCAATAAATTAGTTTGCCGCGCAGGAAAAACATTAAATCCGACAATTTACATTGTCATTTAAATATATTAACAGGCTAGATAATATTCAGCTTTAGGTTAAATAGCATGGAAAACAGTAAAATTAAATCCCACCAGCATTAATAGACAAATAAGGTAGATGATTATGCGGGAGACCAAAAAGCTCCTCACCTGTGTGAATTAGCACATGTCTGCGCAGATGGTAGGAGCTCCGGAAGGCAGCATTGCAGTGCTCACAGATGTGTGGCTTAGAGTTTGGGGACAGGGGCCCTCCATCGTCGTTCAACATAATCGACTGCAAACGTGACACAGTAAAAACACAACCCACTCGTTCCATTTATTACATATGGAGCAATTGTTCCACTGATTTCCACATCTGAAACATCTAAACTAGATAAAATACACCACGCTCTTTACGCCACTTCTGCTGCTAGGTAGTTGGTCAGGTTTGGACCAAGACCTGTTTTCAAATGGTCCTTACCAACTGAAATAAGTCAGAAATCGTAAGTCTTGCTAATAAGGGAACCACCAAAATTAGAACTCTTAACAACACAAAAGACTTCTAATGCGCTGAGACAGAATAAGTTCCAAACCTTGGAAGAGTCCCCACGCTTCCTCTTGGCCTTCCCCTCTTGCCCATCACTATTTGACCTCCGCCCTCTTCTCCCCGAAGACTCTTTTGGGTCTTTCATGAGTCTACCTGAAAACTATAAGGAAAATAAGGATGGAGACAAAAAATTATAAATAAATTGAGGCAACAAAAGAGCCATAAAATGCTATAACGCAATATTAGAACTTTCATAACAGCAGACAAAGATTGATGGGGGGCTGCCTAATAACATGCTATTAATAATACACCTGATCTTTCAAAGATTGTCACACTGACATCAATATTTAGGCAACATTACACCCTACCATCCTGATGATATGCATATAAGCTTTCTGAGCGAGAGTGACATAAAGGATCATTGTAAACTTTAATACACATGCGAAACCTATAATCAGACAAAAAAGTTAATTTACAGAAAGTAAGTTGCTTTAACTTATGTGATATAAATAAAGCATTTGAAACCTTCCAACCATAGAACGGTTTACACTTAATGACAAGAATGTATTGAAAGTCTCTCCTGCCATTTCATTTTAGCCCAAAAAAAAACAAATACTAATTTGAACCCCATAACACATTTTCACCCAGTGGTTTACATTTCTTTATAAAATTTGTACATTTACTATGATGCACATTTTAATTACATAACCTACATATAGATTTAAATGTGTTTTGACAACATTACAATTCAGCTGTTAGGGGTTGGTTGAGATCTGAAATCTGCAGAATCTGCTGGTTGAGATCTGAAATCTGCAGAAAATATTTTTACGCATTCAGTCTGTATGAAAATAATGCCTGGTCTTATTTGAAATATATAACATGTATACCTGTTCAAGTAGTTTTAAAGTTTTCCGTGAAGTTACGTTAACAGGTACTAGTATCAGAGATAAGACACCTAGGTCTGGACAAGTCAAAAAGAAAAGAGTGACACTGGTTATGAATATTCTAGGACTCCTAACAGTCTGGGGAACAAATAATCCAAACACCTCCTCAATCATCGATCACCCACAATCACCCTGTGACCTGGATAGACATCCACTGTTCTGGTGGTCCATACAAAACACATCCTTGCAACCTCTCATCAAAATAAATATAGCAGACATCAGGACTTTTAAAAATCGTTTAAAAAAAGGTTTTTTTTTAAAACAGCACAGCCCTCAGCAAAGATGCACCTATTGGTCGTCTAAGATCTTACATTGTTCAGGCTGAGATCATGCACCAGCAGGTTCTGGTGGTTGCCGAGAGACATTTCCAGCAGCTCAGCATTCTTTCCTGCTCCACTGCCATAGAGGGACATGCGGTAGTCTTGCTCCGTCATCTTCTCCTGCTTTATGCCCAAGGAGTGTATGAAGTTACCGCTGTGGTCAGGCGAGTCACGCTCCTTCTTCAGGATCATTTCCTGGGGCAAGTCTTGCATTACGGACTGGGCTGCAATGCGTGTGAAACTGGTGACGGGTGGAAGGTGGCTGAACATGATCATGCCCGGCGAGAAGTTTGACTCCATTCCCCCGTTTCGCAGGAACTCGTTGGTTAACTTGTCTTGAATAATACTCATGGTGATCTTCTAGTATGAAAACTTAAACAGAACAGAAGGACAAGAGAAAGAGGAAAAACACCCAGTTTTCAGTGCTGTTATGGTTGATAGACAGCAGAAAAATGCACAAAAATTTTTAAGAAGCGAATTGCAGAAGTCAAGTAGAACTGTATAGTCTATCCGATCATTTGTTTTTCACTGGATTTATTACTTCTTTTCAGTTCAGATGACTTTGCTTTCTTAAAATTGGTGAATAATTTTAAAGAACACAGTAGTTCGCTATTAGCTTCCCACACAGATTCAAAAGATCTGCTCAACTAACGGCATAAGCTAGTTAGATCGTAAAGCTATATATACAGGAACATTCAGGAAGGTATGCCCTCAACCTAACTGTGCATTACATTTTACGCCAGAATACAACTATACTGGCAGAATGCAGAACCTATCAGGCCAAGTGTGAAAAAAATTGTTTAATGTCCAGAGGTATTACTGGTATGTAAATTTTCAAATAATTTTTGCTCTTATTAGGTCCTGCTGTCAGCCCTAATATTAAATGAACGATAAAGTTGCAAAGACACTAGCCAACAACTTGTCATAAAACAATATTCAAACATTAACAGAAAGCATATATACTACCCTACATTTAAAAATATAAACACCTACAAATTCTGGAAAGAGAATTTGAAAAATGTAAATTTTGAACTCAAGAAATTTTTAAAAGAAAATGAAGACAATTAAAGAGTTATGGATATATTTTCAAGACGATCTTGAGATGAGCCACAATCATCTAAAAGATTTCACTATTCAGGTGGTTATCAAGGCCAAGTGAATGTGTAGAATTATAGCACTAGCAGGTATGTGAAGAAATGTGGTCGTTGGAAACGGCTAGGCTATGTGTAACGCTATTTAAGAATTTCTAAGAAAAGCTAGTCCCAGTCTATGCTGCAAGACCACCTACCTGTTCTAACAGGATACACGTAGACCAAGAATACTTTACCCGTAATACTAGCAAGCTAATGAGTACTCAAAATCACAATGCTTTTTTTTTTTTTTTTTTTGAGAAAGCGTAGGCCTTTGTTTATTCGCTAGCTAGCTATGGCAGTAACTTGTTAATACATTGTACCTATATGGTTTAGGTTTTAAAGTAAATCCAGAACAAAAATCAAGCGTTTTCCTAAACCGACTGGGGTAAAATAATACGATCGTGTCCGTACAATATTACATCACCATGTAGCTAGCTATATCATGATGAATTAGAAAGGGCCCAACTAGATAGCCAGTGAAACTATAACGGTAACTTCGGATAGAGATCGCACGTATATTTTCTTAATAGTTACGTATAGGAAATGCATTGCTAGCCTCTTGAAATTTGGAACGCATGTGGAAATTGAAAAATGCATTTAACTACACTAATAATTAGTAGGTTGATTAATAATGTCTATACTAAACAAAGTTGAGGAAAATAACCAACTAGCTTCCGCAGATGCCTATGCATAAAATTTAACTTTACACGCTATTTATAAGGCTACTTTAAACAGTAACAAATACATAGTGTATGGCTCATGCCACACAATCGAAACAATGATGCTCTGCTTTGATTGCATCTCGTTAAACGAACGTCAGCTAGCTAGCTATTGCGTTCCGCTTTGTCGTTTCTTCTTCATATATTCGATCGTTTTCCGCTTCACATTTACTCAAAAGGAAATTGTGTATCACGTTTACCTCTACATGACCGACGCCGGCTTTCTCCGTTTGTATTTATTCCCCTCGTCCGTTTTTTTGAGTCTTTAAACCCCAAACATTGTTCTCTTGCGGCTGCAAATCTCCTCCATCTTGTTTCAACGCAGAGAATTATGGGTCTGCCGACGGATCCTGAGAGGAGACAGACAAGGGTTGTGATCTGGGACAGGGGAGCAGTGGCCGACAATGAGCTGCAGTGAAAGACGCCGTGACAGCGACAATAACCAAAATAATTATCCCAGTCTTCAAGATCATCCGTTTTCCTTGTTTTTTATTTATTTTATATTTATTTAAACATATTGATTATTACATTTAGAATACTTTTATTTACTTTCGATTTATTACCGTTTCTGTGGTGATGTACACGTTAGGTTAAATTCATTCAGTAAATAGGACACAAATCAACTTAAAAGTACATGTTAATAAAGTTCTCATTTTCAGCACTTTTAAGTGTGTCACTGTCAAATTGAAATACTTAAATAGCTTCATTTTAATTAGTGGGCCTATACAGTCTCAAGTGAATTGAAGCCTAACTGGGGACACAGGAAAATGGAGGAGATATATAAATCACCTAACTAAAAAGTGACTTAAGAGAGCATGTTTAAAATTACATTGTTGGACTAAGAGACAGTGGCATTAGTGACTGGTAAGACATTTCAATAGAATGAGCCTGAGCTGTTTCACCACACAATAAACCAAATCCTTCCTATTTTAATCCATTGTTCTACTTGCTTGTGTTTCCCTAGTGCATCAAGCTGCATAATTGAATTGTAGTGAGCTGCATTCATTTACAAAGAAAGACTGGTTCTCCAAACAAGAATACACTTTATGCTGTCTCCGTTGTAAAATAATATCACACTATGACTTTTAAAAGATATATAATACATTTATGTATATCTTTTAAAAGTCTTAGTGTGATATTATTTTACAACGGAGACAGCATAAAGTGTCCATTTACAATGGACATAGATGGATGGATAGACAGATCAGAGCTAAATTATTTTTTCTTATCTTTCATGATAATTAAAATATATAACAATAAATATGCATATTCCATTAATTTATACCAAAAGAGCATGCCTATTTCTAATTATTAGCCTACATATTCAGTTCTATAATTATTATTAAATAAAAATTTGTAGTTTGGGAATTTTTTGTTTTTTGACATATTGAAAGTTAACAACAATCCCATTATACAGTCAAATGCATATCTAAATAAATACCAATACGGCAAAGAGGTTGCAAATGATCTAGACAGTAAAAATGTTACAATAAATAAATGTTATCCTCAACTAGCAATCATTAAAGGTCATCTCATGCATAAATATTTTATAAATCTTTGGACATACTTCACTTAGAAAACTCTAGGTTTCAGATTTTCCAGATTGACACAGTGCCCTCTGTATCAATTCATGCCCTTGTTAAATGTAACCAGAAACATAATTTGAAAAATAAATGTCTTTGAAACACATTCTACATAAAAAAGAGCAACATACATGTTTTGACATGCTGTGGTATTTTTTTTTTTGCTTGGACAAAAAGTCCAGTTTTCTAAGGACACCCACAATCTCAAATTCAGTGCTTTTAGTTACTTTTTATAAATGATTCCATGAGTTATTTACTGAGGCCTGTTCAACTCAGCAGGCACTATTGACTACAAATCCATTGTGCTTGAATGCTATTCACTGTCACTTTCTTGTAGCTTTTCAATGCTGCCTCCTGTGGTGTCTGTGCCTAGACACTGCATGACATCCCTCACGATGTGCAATGCCCTGCATGCTACAATGCATTTTAATGCTTGGAATCACTATAGTCTTCCACTGGTTCTGACAAATTATTAAATCACAACAATTCTTTGAAGGAAACAACAAGATCACACTTAAAATGTATTTACCATGAAAACACACACACACCACTTTATTAGGTACACCTTGATAGTACGGGGTTGTACTGGGTTCAGAACTGCCTTAATTCTTCATTCTTTGTGGCATATATTCAACAAGGTGCTGGAAATATTCCTCAGAGATTCATATTGACATGATAGCATCACACAGTTGCTGCAGATTTGTCGGCTGCACATTCATGATGCAAATATCCTGTTCCGCTACAACCCAAAGGTGCTCTATTGGATTGAGATCTGGTGAATGCGGAGGCCATTTGAGTACACTGAACACATTGTCATATGCAAGAAACCAGTTTGAGATAATTTGTGCTTTATGACATGGCATGTTATCCTGCTGGAAGTATCCATTAGAAGATGTGTACACTGTGGTCATAAAGGGAAGGAACCATACTCAGATAAGGCTGTGGCATTTAAACAATGCTCAATTACTAAGGGGTCCAAAGTGTTCCAAGAAAATATCCCCTACCCCATTACACCACCACCACCAGCCTGAAACTTTGATACAAGGCAGGATGGATCCATGCTTTCATGTTGTTTACGCCAAATTCTGACCCTACCATCTGAATGTTGCAGCAGAAATCGAGACTCATCAGACCAGGCAACATTTTTCCAATCTTCTATTGTCCAATTTTGGTGAATCCGTGCGAATTGTAGCTTCAGTTTCTTGTTCTTAGCTAACAGGACTGGCACCCGGTTTGACGTGTTGTGCATTCAGAGATGCTCTTCTGCATATCTCGGTTGTAACGAGTGGTTATTTGAGTTACTATTGCCTTTCTATCAGCTCAACACATTTTAGTACTTTGCACAGAAGTTTCTTTAAAGGAACTTTATGCATTTTCCAGTGCTTCCCCGGTCACTGATAATTGATAATTAAATAGTGGAAATAAAATTAAACATTCAGGCACAACCATTGAGGTCTGGGATGACATTTGTTCAGAATACATGTGTACTTTAACACAACATTCAGCATTCCAGCATTCACATTTAGTATTTTGTACCAAGTTAATCAGTCTATTTCTTGTCTTCCGTCTAATGGTAAATTAAAGTAATGCTAGACAATACAACTTGTCAATAATAATGAATTATTATCTTTCAATTTCGGGTATTGGCTCTGTCATGACCAGTCATTGACATTTTATCCTAAGGAATCTAATCTTCGGGGAAAAAGTATTTATTTAAAAAATAGTTGAACTCATGTAAAAATAATTTTACGTGAATTTCCTCCATTCTGTTATTCTTAAAGATTTTAAAAGATAAGTGCGCTTTGCACAAGCCTTGCATACAATGTTACATTTATTTCATGAAATGCACCATACAATATCATTGTAAACCCCCATGTGCCGATTAGCATGAACAGAAAATAAGAAATAAAATGGCGAATAGCTTTTTTCAAGACTCCCTGTTTCAGTCGAATTAGGATAAGTAAAATGGACAATTGTTAAATAATATACATCATGGCCCAAGGGTGAGCAGTTAAAAGCAGCCGAAAAAACTGATTTAACTAGTTATTGAATCAGTTATAGTATTGCTTACAACGCGCGGGCAGGAAATATGAAAGAATCCCATCATTACCATCTAAAGTTGCACTGGCGTCCCTTGTCCAGCAGGTGGCCCTATGACTGCAGTTGTATTTAACAAACTTTTATTCAATGGTAGGCCTATTGATGTCCTACTTTGAATGCTATGTTGTTTTTATTAGAATAAGAAATAGCATGTGTTTAGAATAATAATAATAATAATAATTATTATTATTATAATCGTGACGCTTACACAGAAGTATTTTTCACTAATTTAAATCCACTTAAAACAACTTAAAACAGTGTTTTTTATGTTTTGGTTTTGGTTTTTTATGGAAGAAGAGCATGGTCGACATATCCGACAGTTAACTTGCCTGGCTTGTTCCTGATTGGGTTAAAAGAGCCCCCACGCCGGCCCCTTATTACACGTTACAAAAGCACTCGGAAGCATTCACAGCATTTCGCTTAGGAGTCTCAGGAGTGCTGTCAGTCTGTCAATATGTAAATATACAGGACGGTGAACTCCGCGATATTAGATCAGTTGGGTAAGAGAGGACGATTATTTTTCGAATAACTAGTCTTTTCCCTTGAATTTAACCGCGAATCAATTCTTTGTAAAGCACATGAATAAAAGTTGACAAAGAAGGGTAGAAGTCAGTTTTCCTGTACAACAGGCTGCAGTTTTCAGTGCAATGATTTTTGGCAACACTCAGTAGTATTTTCACTCAGAATTAACTAACCTGCAGTCTGAACGGAAGCAACGAATGGAGAGTAATTTACTCTAACCCACTGAAAACTAATCTGAAACTGGAAGTTCACTTTACCTCGTTATTATTGTTTTAGTTATGTCCGCGTTAAGGAGAAAATTTGGAGACGACTACCAGGTTGTTAACACTAACAGGGCCACTATTTATAATGCACCTGTAAAGAAGAAGCGTCAGCGGTTCGTGGAAAAGAACGGAAGGTGCAATGTTCAGCACGGCAACCTTGGTGGGGAAACGAGCAGATACATCTCGGACCTATTTACTACCTTGGTGGACCTAAAGTGGCGGTGGAACCTCCTCATATTTATTTTGACATACACTGTCGCCTGGTTGGTCATGGCCTCCATGTGGTGGATCATCGCCTACATCAGAGGGGACCTTAATCACGGGCAAGATCAGTCTTATACCCCGTGTGTTGCCAACGTTTACAACTTTCCTTCAGCTTTCTTGTTCTTTATTGAGACAGAGGCCACCATCGGCTACGGCTACCGCTACATAACGGAGAAGTGCCCCGAGGGCATCATTCTCTTTCTGTTCCAGTCTCTGTTGGGTTCCATAGTGGACGCTTTCCTAATTGGTTGCATGTTTATCAAGATGTCCCAGCCCAAGAAACGCGCCGAGACTCTTATGTTTAGCCAAGACGCCGTTATCTCCCAGCGTGATGGCAAACTGTGTCTAATGTTCAGAGTGGGAAACCTTAGAAATAGTCATATGGTGTCCGCACAAATCAGGTGCAAACTCATAAAGGTAAGGTGAATATGAAATTGAATTTAATGCGATGTTTTGATGTTGTTGCATTTAATAAACATAAATAACGCGTTTTATTACACGAGTTGTTGGCTATATGTTAGTTGTAATTTACTGTCCATCTATCCCCTTAGCGTTCATAAAACCATTCACTAGTCATTTGCACCAAGATATTTTGTGTATTAAACTACAACTAGTTACTGCTATGACAATACTGTGTTATGCACCAAATTGTTTATAGATTTATAGATATTACATTTACCACGAAGTTTAATCAGATACTCTACTTTCATAGTTTATGAAGTGCAAAATCAGTTTAGAAGCAGGAAAGCGGGCTGACAACAGAAACTCTATTGACACAGTCCTCGATGGGTTTTTCCCTCTTGTATATGGGTCAATGCACCAACACCTGTAAAGCAATCGTACGACATTTTTATAAGTGCATTATGAATGATGTCAAATAAATATAATTTAATAATTTTTAAATAAAGAATTTAAAAATAAAAAATGGACTTTTTACAAAACTGTAAATACAGTTAAACCCAGGATTTCAACAATCTATGGCTAGTCATGAGAATGGAGTCGGAGACTATAAAGTACCAGCCAATCATGTACCTTTATTCTGCTAGCAGGTTTTATATGCTTGACAGAGTATGCTGTTGTCAAGTCAGTTATGATACATACTTTTATTTTTATTGATAAAAATAAACGCTACTTGGCTACACATTTTTGCACTAGTCAAGAAGAGAAAATCAAACCACTCTTTCTGGCAGTAGTACATACATATATTGTTTAATTATTTTTTGGGGGTGTGGTTGTCCTTTCCATTCTTTGTCTTGTGGTCTATGTTTTTTTTTACCAGACAGGCAAAATTGGCAACAAGTATTCATGGTAGTGTAGATTATGTCATTGCATCAATTTTTTGCTGTGGTTCAACTTTGATTCATTTAATAATTACAGTAATCTAACATGACAGACGTACTTCAAACTTCCACATGAATCAGTTTGACAAATAACTTTTGATTTTTAAGAACTGTGATCAGACTAACAAACAAGAGTTTGATTTAAACTGACTCAAACTTGGTTGCAGTTTAAAGAAGCTGACTGTATGAGAGGCAGGCAGTAAAGGTCTTAACATGTAGCTGCGATCAGAAATTTTGACAGAAACCCACTGGTGTCAGTCTCACTTGGCATTAAATAAATTTTAGTGCTGTTTATCTCACTATAATAGTGGTAGCAATGGATAATATATAAATAATAAGCAATGTAGAAATGAATTCATTATTTTGCTGGACAAAAAGAAAATAAACAAAACTCTTAACAACTAATGTGGTACTGAGTATACCTCACTCTAGAGAATCAAACATTTTAAAAAGTTTTTTCAATACTCTTTATGTTGACCGAGAAGGGAAAAAAAAGACAACAGGGACCTTTACTAATATATGCTTTAGAAAGGAATGGTCAGGTATCTTTCCCACTAATACTTTTTTGAATATAAGACACTAATTTCAAGCAACTGTTCACATAATGACAAACGACCATTAGGTGGCTATGAAGTAAAGGATTAAAACACCCTGAATTGAAAAACAATACTTTAGCTAAGAATAGAACTGCAGGAAACAGGGCCCGAGTCTGTCCACCATAGTTCAATAAAATCTAGCACTAATACAACAGGACTATTCCTAAAAAACAATTTGTAAAGGGCATGTTCGCGATTAACAAATTTGAAAAATATTTAAAATATGGAGCTTGTATTTTTCAATTGATTTTGTAATGATTCAAAACCTGGAAAGAATATGACACTACACACAATATTTGAAATAAAATTGTCAACATTGGCTTCCTGAATTGATGAGCCCGGAGTTCTCAGGTTCGAATCTAGCTCATGTAAATTGCTGAGTGTGACCAGGAAAGTACAGCAAAAGGTGCATAATTGCGCCACCCGGGCTGCGGTCGATGAAGTCAGCTCGGCTTCTGTTGGTTCATCACTAGCAAGCATCTCTGGTCGGTTTCCTGGGCAAGCTTGCAGCACCTCTGGCAATTGGGGCTGATCCTCAAGTACCTGTGTAGCCTGCAGAGTGTAAAAAATGGTTGTTTTGAAGGTGAAATGGGTGTGTGGTGACAGAATTTGTAATGGGCGAGCCCTGATGCATTAGCACAATTGCCGTATGTAGAAAATAAATGGTAAAAAAAAAAAGAATAGCTGATTCCTAATGTATAAAAAATAAATAAAGGTTTAAATTTGTATCGCTTACCTTTAAAATGGCATCTATGGGAGTTTATGGGCATTCGACATCTTTGGCTAATTCTTGTGAAATCATATATCCCTTTGGGCTACAGTTTCCTCCAACATGCACCCAGAGAGGTTTATTTTATTCAAAGATTCCTTGATGTTTTCAGATATGTTATACTTCTTCCAAAATATGCTGATGCTGGAATTAGTTTCTTTCAATGTGGCATCTAAAATACTGTGGAAAACAGAACTTTAGACGCCAAACTCTAAACTCAAGCTGTGTTCCGCTTTGAGCACAAAACGATTATTCAATAGAAAGACAAATAATTCTCATTTTGATCTTTAAGAGCAATAAATGGGGGGGGGGGGGGTAAAGGAGCAATACATGAGCA
>JAOVYW010000074.1:8743161-8757493 GCA_025775045.1 Hiodon tergisus | reverse complement strand
GTGAGTCGGTGCCGGCAAAGGGGAATGCCGACTGTGTTTATGTAATTGAAAGTTATATTTGGGTTTTTGTTGTTTTGTTATTTTAGTTTGTTTTGTTTGGGGTGAACCCAAGAGGGAGATCCCTGAAGAAGGTTTTAGTTTATTTACAGTGGCTAAATAAAGTACCGGCAAGAGAGCCGGAGAACCCGGAAGTGTTGTTTTTCGGATTATTTCCCAGGCGTACTACAGGGGGAACAGCTGGTGCAGATTGTGACCCCACGGGCATGGGGGAAGAAGCCCTGGGTCCAGTATCATGAGCCCACCGGTCGGTACACAGCGACCGAGGGGCTAGTTTTGAATCCAAGTTAATGGCTGACCTGTGAATATGTACGGGGTGAGGAAGACAACTCCTTTCCATCCACAGGGCAATGGGGGCTGTGAGCGGATGAATCGGACCCTGCTCTCCCTGTTGGGGACGTTGAGGGAGGCTGAGCTACTTGCCAGAATGGCATCCCGAGTTGGTTCACGCTTATAATAATCCTGACCCTTGGGTAGTCATTTTCGAGAATACAGGATGGGGGCCCCGTGTACCGAAGGTAAGGAGGGTCCCCTACGAACAATCCACAGGCGGCACCTGAGGTCCTGTCAGATCGGGGGGTATTTATAGAAGACAGCCCCAGTAGTAATTCCAGAGGCAGCCCAAGGGTAATCAATGAACCCAGACCTGGCCTGGTGGAACTTTGCCGTGAGGGTCCACTTTACACCACCTGTGCCTGAACCTGGACTTGCTCCTCCCAGAGACCTGGAGGTAGGTGGGGAGGGAGAACCAGGGGAATAGGGCCAGATCCAGCTGAGCTACCTGCAGCTCCAGTAGTGGAGGAGGCTCGCCGGTCGCAGCGGTCTAATTTCAGGGTTCAGCCTTGGAGGTATAGGGAAGGGGGTGACTCCATTTAGAGGTTGTACATTGTCCAGTGGGGGGGGGGGGGTGTCACGAGTGGTACGTGACAGCAGTAATAATTTAATTGGTGTAATTTATCACTTATTGCTGTATCATTTTGGATTGCTATTCCTTTTGTGCATTTTCTTTCTTGTTTATGGTTGACTACTTTTTGGGTTTATTAGTTTATTGCACAACTAATCAATGTGGATTCCCACAAGGATTTTCCCAGTTCTTCGCCTTCAGCAGTTTACACCTGTCCCCCAACCCATGGTACTGGGTATAAAAGCCAGAAGTCTCCATTTACCAGGTGGGAAATGCCGGGAATAACGCCGGAGAGAAAATGCCAGAGTGGAACTGAGATCAGGAAACCGGCAGACAGAATGACGAGGCTATGCACGGAAAGTGAGACTGAGAATCAAAGAAGGAACTGCCAGCAGTACAGACAGCAGCAGCGTGCACCAAGGGAGCTGCCGTACACCAGCAACAGCATGCAGTAAGGGAGCCCCACACCCGAAGGACCAGGGCAGGAGAGAAAGGCGGAGGACAGCGGACATTCCAGTTGAGGGTGACAAATCGTGTGTTTTTAGGATTGCAAATTGTTGCAGGAGGTCGGGCTGAACTGGAGGACCAAGCCCAGGAGCAACTGACAGAGCAAACCAATGACTGTCCGCGGTGGTGGGGTTGCAGCTGCGGCATCTGAAAGAAGAAGATGGAGATTATTAGATTTTCCACGTGATATTTTTCCTGGACTGATGGACATTTCTTGATTTTGCACAGGATTTAGTAGCAAACTATTAGATATTTTACTTGTATTTGTTTATTCCTTTGCTGTTTATTCCTTTTCAGTTGGTTAGGGTTTAGACCCATAATTATTAAAGGGATTTTAGGTATTAGGCTCTTTTTATTGATTATTGCTGCTTTTATATAATTGTGTATGGGATTTAAATTTCTTGTGCAGGTGGAAACTGAACAGGCTTTGTGCCCAGTATCAGTTGCTGGGTTAGTGTAAACCAATAAAGTTTGTTCGTACCTTACCCATCTGTGTGTATTGGGCCCTGGGATCCGTCGGGCCTGCTCGGGGAGGGAAAGTCAATTGGATGCATGAAGCGCCCCCTTGGAGTACAGGCATTAAACGAGGGAGCTACCCTGAGTTCTTAATTCTTAAATTGTATTGTCTCCTTTAGAGTTATTGGTGTCTATGTTATAGGGTTGGGTTCTTAAGCCTATGGTTTAAATAACTTTCAACTTCAAACGGATTTTAAATGCACATGAACTATTTATGAAGTATATTACAAACATAACTGTCATTGATTCTTTTACACAACTGAATGACTTCTGGTGTACTTCAAGAATGGGCAACTCACAGTTTCCGGATTGGCAACTCGTGGCTCCTCTCCTAAGCCCTGCAGCACAGCTGTAGAAACGGTCGGTGTGGCGAAAGCTTCTTGAACACGCGAAATGTCTCTCTCCACACAGTTTCCCCCCGCAAACACTATCCAGTTTGCATCGCTAGCAAACTAGCAATGTCCACGAGGAATTCCATATTCTGGCTAG
This sequence comes from Hiodon tergisus, assembly GCA_025775045.1. NCBI lineage: Eukaryota > Metazoa > Chordata > Actinopteri > Hiodontiformes > Hiodontidae > Hiodon > Hiodon tergisus. The sequence goes on along the minus strand of JAOVYW010000074.1, from coordinate 8,755,020 downwards.
GTTACTCGAGCAGACGCTGGCAAAACGTTCACCCCTTGTCAGAGAAACTGCCCCGTCTAACTTGGATATAACAACATGTGAAGCTCACTGGTTGTTCACTTCTGTCATTATAACTTATTTTCCATTTGAAAATGTGTGGGTAACACATTAACATATAGGTAATTCTACTACCGTATCCCGCTGCGTTTCTTCCCTTCTCGTTCTTTTTCTTTCGTTCCTTCACTTGCTCTCCCCATGACCTCTAACTCCCTTCCCATTTAATCCCATGTAACATATGTTATAAACTCTAATTATGAAATTATAAATGAACTTAAATTATGCTTACATTTTCCACATTGCTACACTCGTAAAATAAGAAGTGGCGTGGTCTTGTTGGCATGTTCATCCCCTTTAGCACCCATAGGTGGTGACAGTGTTCTCTGATTTGTTTAAACCTTACAGACAATAGAGGGAGCATAGATGGGTATGACATTAAAAAGTGTGGTGCAGTACAACGCAGTGTTATTTTTGTCCATGTTAGTTTAAGGTTAGGGCTGGCGTCTCTTTCTTAGCACAAACACTAGCGAAAAAGAGGCATTTTGATGCCGATTTTGCCGTATTCATATTCCAACTCTCACTCAGACGACAAAACTATCTTTAATATAAAGTAATATTCTGCCTCTTATATCCTCATCACACAATCTAACCACCTGTAACTAATTAGCCTTATCATTGTTTTACATCATTGTCTACGAAAACTGTGTAATACTGTGCATATAAGGCTTATTTTTATGTATTTAAACATTTGCAAAGGAATAATGAATGTGCCATTAAATACAATTGTATTAAACCAGCCAAATATACACCATATTCCAATCAACAAACGCATTGCTTCTTAAAGAGAAGAAAATAGGTTGGTCTGGCTATTTTGTAATCGCACCCTTACTGAGCCTATATGTTTATTTCTAGTTTAAGTATTTAACAGTTGCACTTGTACTGGCTGCACCATCCACATTTTCTTAATGTTAAGCAGGTTATAAAGCAAGCTAGTGCTTACCTAGGCATGAAACAGACATTTAAAAAAAACTTTTTATATTTTTTTAAAACGTTACATATCACTCACAGAGAAACCGAATGTGAAAATATAATTGCCATGGGCATGGCCTTAAGGATATGTGCGACTTCAAGCAGTGTCCACATGTTTAGTAAGTTAGCTTGGGAATATAAGAAACTTCAATGGGAGCTAATAATAGGATGTAAAATACGAGAATATCCAGATTGAGGTAACAGAAAACATATCAAACTGACATGACGTTAATCTTTCTATTTGTGATGTAATAAAATAAAAAATAATAAAGCATGTTGGAAATAACATCAAACATTCAGAAATTTATGTTACTGCTTATCAAGGTCAACGATACAATGCACAGGAGCCATATCTGGCAGATGTAGGCACCAAATTAATTATTAGCCAAGGGTAACAACCCCCTGGGTGTAAGGCGTGTCATTAATTGCAGAGTTGCAGAAAACACCAATTTTAAAAGAAAACTATTTTAATGTAATTGAGCAGAGGTACAAAAAGGGACAATACTAAGTCCCTTAAAGACTATAAAAAATATTTAGCACACTAAATTTGGTCGTTATCATCATGAAGTCTGTTTTTCAATATCAGATATAATGTAAGGGAGCACCAGGAAACCCTCCACTTTTTGCAGTCATCTTATCAATTGCTATATCAATAGCACAGCACTTTGGTGATGTAGAAAGATCAATGTGAATCTTGAGTGGCACAACATCCAGAAATAGGTATTTGACAATAGGATGGATACATGTCAAATCCTTTAATAAGTATGCTGCAAACCAAGTGCATATTTCCAAATCTTACCCTTAGCTTTTTCTTTGTTAAAGTTGTTAGGATTTTGGAAAAGAAACTTCATATAAGGAATTCTGGAGAGAATAGAAATACCTGTGATAGTATATTGAGGATGTGTCAATTGCGGTATTTTACAATTCAGAGTGACAAATTGCAATGCAGATAAAATCTCTCCAATTTTCATATAATCAAGTGTAATCACACTCAAAAACACTAAAAGCACAAAATACCACCCACTCTCATGGTGGTTGGCATTGCCAAACATCCTCTGCTGTGTAAGAGGTACAGATGTAGGCAAAGGGATAATCAGACAATATAAAAGGCTCATGTGCGGGACGTGTTTGATAGTGGTGAGTGTTTATTGAGTAACTTCATGCTCTGGTCTGATTTTGTATTTCTTGGGTAGGAGAACCTATATCTGGCATTACCGCCCTTTTTGGGCTTTGATTGTTGTCTTACACTAACGTACTTTTGCCTGTTTATGAAGGCACAACATTTTCTTTATGAAATGATTTCTGCTGGTGTTTTGAGGTCCCGTATACCCAGTGTTCAGGCTCAAAAGACAAAGTGGCATGAAAACTATACAGCTTTCTTGATGAAGGAAACACATATGTTTTTCCATGTAAACATCTTTAACCAGAAAGCATCAGCAACTCTACCACACGGCGGGTACAATATTCTTCTCCATTTGGGGACAACAAAATTAGGTGATGTAAAGTGATGTATCCAGTTAGACTCTAGACCTATGATACAAGACCTATCATAAAATAACTATTGAACACACTATAACAGCGTTCCTATGTCCTTAAACATGCATTTTTGAGGCTTAATTATTATCTCATCTTATGAAATATATTTCCCTGGTCAGGAGCAGCCAAAGCATAATTAAGCATAATTGCAGCCTAGTACAATTTTACTGCTAAAATTACAGCTGTACCACCATCCTGAATTCCTATGTGCAAATGCCTATGTGTAATGTTTTGCCGGGATAACACAAGGGTGCACTGACAACATTAATTACTGGAGGTTTCAGTTCGTCGTTAAACCAAGTCCTCTTGGAAGTGAAGTATATGGGGTTGTTCAGTTCCAGGAAATTTGCCTTCTGCTTCCCACACAACTGTCCGCCGCAAATGAGATTGTTGCCCCTGTCTCCTTTAATAAGACATAATGCATGCAAACAGCAGGAAGACTCTATCATCACTCCCGAGTAGCTCAATCAGTCAAGGTTCTCACCTGCACGCAGATTGAGCCCTATGAACTGGTATTCGCCAGTTCTAATCCAGCTCATATCTTAGCCGACTGTGACTGGGAGAGCGCAGTAGCAGTGCGCAACTGGCATAGCGCCACCTGGGGTGGTGGGCTAGACTTCTCTTGGCTTGTCGCTAACAAGTGTCTTCTACCAGCTTTCCAGTCGCCTACAAATGGTCAGTACTGTTAAGAGGGAGATGTCTCTCCTACAACCAGCACTGAACGTCTCGAGCGAACGGTGAAGCCTGCAGTGTGGAAAGAGATGGAAGGCTCAGAGATGACTAGAATTGGAGGATAGTAGAAGAACATGAAAGAACGTAATTGAGCACATAATAATAATAATAATAATAATAATAATAATAATAATAATAATAATAACACACTGATCAAATTAAACAAATAAGGAAGAAAAATGTGGAAGAAAAATAATTGAGTACATTTATTAAATTTGTCAGACTAATTATGGTATGGCACACCTGGTAATGACAACAAAACAAAGGGAAGCTTAATAAGACAAATATAATTAAATAAGATTTTTGTTATGACAGTTAAGGTATAAGTAGAAAGCCATAAAATAGGCCAGTAATGCTAACCAATTACAGTAAGAGGACAGATAAAATTACCCATATTATTTGAGTGAGTGAAATAGCAACAACGCAAGATGGAGACGAGAGGGAAGTCAGTTTGGTGATGCAGAGCAAGACCAACAGAAGGGAGACGTAAATAAATAAATAAATAAATAAAAACTTATTTTTAGGGTGTTCTAAACTTCTAACCAGGTTCTAACCCTTTGCATCACCCCCTTCACTCCCGGATAAGATTGTTGTAGCTGCCATGCTGTACAAAACTGATGCTTCAGTACTGGTCCGTTTCTGTATAGTCTTCATGCCACTTTAGCTTTCAAGCCACAATTTTTGTTATATACTATAACAAAACACTGGGTATGTGGTTATGGGACCTCAAAACACCAGGAGAGAAAGAAAATGTTGTGTTTTCAATAAACATTCAGTAAACAACATTCGGGTAAGACTAAAATCAAAGTAAAAACAGTCCAAAAAGGGTGGTTATGCCAGATATAGGTTCTCCTACCCCAAGAAATTCAAAACCAGACGACAACACGAAGACATTCCACCACTATGAAAATATACCAGCATCAGGAGCCATTTTATATTGTCTGATTATCCCTTTGCCTACAGCTGTACCTCTTACACAGCTGAGGATGTTTGGCAATCAGCTATCTACCTCTGAATGTCCGGCTGCCAGGTCCTGAAGAGACAGATCACTGTTTCACTGCCCACTGTTGTGCCACTGAGCTGTGACATTGATGGTGGTGGCTTCTGGTTTGTCACAGGCCCTCTTTCCATTCATAATGAATTTAGCCACAATACTACCAATACTAAAAGCTTGGACCAAAATATGATCTTATTCAATTATAACTTAATTTTTGTGTAAAATAACCATTCGCTATTAAATAGCACATGCAACTGACAATAAATAAGTAATTGCTTTTGAAAAGTAAAATAAACTTAACTTTAAACTAACTGTAGACTTTGTGTTTACAGAAATTTGCTTATAAATGTAGAACTTTTTAAATAGATTTGTTGGAATATGTACCATGGGTGTCGCACTGAATAATCTGAGAGAGGGGTGGCGATAGAAGTGTGCGATATCAAGAAATATCCAAGACCTACATCACACCTCTCTTTGTACTGTATCCCTCAAATCATAAATCTTCAGGTCTGGTGCTGATGTGGATTCCATTATATGACTTCAGACATGTAATTTTGCTTGGCCGGTATAATTGGTAAAGAAATGTTCCTTAAAAATAGCTCCACCTCTAAACCCTAATAAACTATTTTCCTTTCATGCTGCTCTTAAAGTTGTTATCACAGTAATTATATGGGTTAACTATCGGAAAACAATTGATTGACTATCAACATTATCTAAATTTTCTCACTTTCAGTCCTTGCACTGCCTGAAGTGCATATTAGGTTTGGAGTGGCTTAAAAACCTGAAAGCATCTGCAGCAGCAGGGAGAGATGGGGTCACTTTCACTTTGCTTGCCTGGAAATTCAATGCTTTGGCGGCACAAGGGTCTTTCAACATCAGATATATAACACTTTGCTGTAAATATTTTAAATAAAACTATTATTTCAAATGATGAACTGTGGAAGTTTTCTTGTTGCTACGCACAAATTTCAAACCTTGCATTCATGTTCGGCAGGGAATTCCATCAACGATAGCATACCTCAAGATCCCCCTCACATCATGTTTACCTCCTCTGACTGCCAAGGCCATAACTAACAACTAACCTAATGGTTCAGGCTATGTTGCTCAAAGGACTATTCCCATCACCCTTCAAGCCGGTCTGGCTTCACTCCAAACATATCTTTAGCTTAATTTATCATAATCCCACAATTTCCTTGCAGGACACTTTAATGGGGGTTTTTAAAATGTTTTTCTCGCTGTCTAGACATTCCTTGCCGTGCAACCTATGTGGACTGGCCATCTCTGTCAGCTCCCTTGGAGATTCCCCCTGAATATCAATACTGCCCAAGTTTTAAGCAAATCTGAGGTCACCTGTCTCCCTCCGCATCACCTTGGGACTGTTCCATGATTATTCACCCCTTCGACCTCCCCTGCAGTATCAAGTTTATTTTTAGTTGAGATGAAAGATGGGGGCTAAAGACCTTGTATTGATTATCCGGGTTTGAATGACATCAAGGCTGTTACCTACAGCCTTTGGTGCCTCCGACCCTGGAACAGGTGAGAGGAGCACATTTTTTTTTAACTAAATTTGATCTTTGCAATGCTGACAACCTCATGTTTTTCCAATGTATCCTGGAAAACCAGCTCTTTGTGAAGGCCAAAAAGTTTGAGTTCCACCAAGCTGAAGTTTGATTCCTGGGTTCCATCATTGAGGTCGAGAAGATTAAGGTGGACCAAGATAAGGTCAGGGCCATCGCCAACCCCAAAGCATTAAGGAACTCCAGCGATTCCTCTGTTTTCTATTGGCACTTCATCTGAGACTTTAGTTAATTCTCTGTGCCCCTCACATCCCTTCTCAAAGAGAAGACATATAAACTAGCCTGGACCAGTTCAGCGACTCAGGCTTTTCCTTAAAACCCTGTTCACTTTGGAGCTCACCTTCGCAGAACAGAACTACAATTTCGGTAATAGTGAGCTCCTCGCCATTAAATTAGCCTTCAAAGAGTATCAACACTGACTGGAGAGTATTGAACACATCCTTGTGCTCACAGACCCCTGCAATCTGGAGTACAGCAGCTTGGCAAAGAGGCCAAGAAATTATTGTTTTTATTGTTTGACTGTAATTAACAAAACGACAATTAAGACACACATAATGTACCAAAGAATTACACTTTATTTGAAGAAAAACAGTAAAAACCATTTTGTATAACCATTTTTGGTATTAATCATTTGGTGTCTGTGGCTTTATAGGCAGTTCATCTCTCAGAATATGGGTGAGGAAGACTCAGATTCAACCATTAAACCATTCCCTCCGAAATCTGCATCGAGATGGATTGTACTTCCATTCTCCAAGTAGAGTTTTTGTGCTTTATCGTTTTATACACTGAATTATTACAGTTTATGTAAATGCCAAAGAGTATTTAAAATGTTTATATTGTAGGCATTATCATTGTCTGTAGTTTGATATATTATATCTGAAAACACTCTATTGAAGGTACAGGTAGTCCTTCACCCATGTGACTGATGATAACTTGAAGTACGAGAATTACTTATGAGAATCTTTAGCATATATAGACGTTCGATATACTGTACATTTGAACTTGTCCCTTTACAAGATACGTTTCTTAAAAACAAGAAATACAAAAAAGTGCAGAGCATATTTTTCACAAAATAATATTTGTTTAAAGCTAATATTTTCCTCTTTTTTAAAACAGTCCTTTGCTTTTCTTCAGGTTGATTTGTTTCCAGTTTGGAAGGGAGTTGAACTCATCGCGTTTCATCTCTAAAACCCTCTGAAACATACATATAGAAATCAGTTTAAAGCTCATGCAAAAACTACATTACTTGCACAGCAGAGGTTCTATCAATAGAGTGCAATTGTTATTGTTATGAACGAATGTGTACTGCTAAGAATATGTAAAAATACGGAAGCACGTAGTGTTAGGTTTGTTTATAACCAAAAATAAACCAGAATATTTTTATGGTAATAAATGCTTATGAAGACTTTTTTGGATTTATCGCACCATATGCATGCAAATCAGCTACCCCAAACTCATTACACAGCCATGGGCTGAAAAGGGTTGTAACTCTCTTGTGGTGTAGGATGGTGGTATACAGAGTATGTTGAGAGATCTGAATATAATATTGATTTGTCAGGGAGTCAATATGAGATCTGATAAACAATTATAATGAAGCAGCATTAGCAGAGGGTTACAATTGCACCTCTTGGGTACAATACAGGACAAAGAGTAAGTGAACCATTACCTGGAAGTCTTCATCAGAGAGGTAGATCTCGAGACGAAGGGGGTCTACACCCTCAGGCAGTGGTTTAGCCATCAGCTCCTCTACTGAGTACTGGTCCTTGCAGAGCCTGGAGAGAGCATCCTGAACCAGCATAACCTTATGTCGCACTCCCTCCCCCTGCACATAGACAAAGAAAGACATTTTTAACACAAACTGGCACCCATGACGTTTTCAAAAGTGGGGATGGACTGACTGTAAAAAATACCTTCAACTTGATGTTAAGCTCTCTCTCCCAGCGGGGGAAGATGTTGGTGAAGGTGAGAGGTTCTGCCCCAGCAAGGATAAGGTATGCCTGTGGAGGGCGTCTTTTGTTCTTCTCTGAAAGATATTACAACATGCTCTAGCCGTCATGGTAACACACGTTTTACAGTTTAGTAATTTATCAGATGCTCCAGAGCGATGTACTAGAAGAGTACAATTTTAAGAAGGTTTCATGTTCTATTGTCAAGTCCTAGGGAAGGCACACATTTTTTTCCCAAAGGAGATATACAGTGCATAGCTAGGTTATTTGTGCTTATGTGTTAAGTTCGACGTTAGTCAGTAACTGATCTTAGGAACAACGTGAGGGAAGACAAAAGGCATAAGAATAACATGAAACAGCTGTGGAGCCTCGTCAAGTAGCTGCTTTAAAATGTACATTATAGAGAATGGATATATATAACTCAAAGAGCCTCTGCTGCCCAGCATAAAAAATAATGTTATTCTGAAGGGAGCTTGTATTTGAATCAAAACATTGGAAGTATTTAAAGGTGTTTGGCTAATTATTATTGTTTATATTAAAATCTATTATTTATTTTTACATCTATATTAAGATATATCCAAATAACATAATTTTATAATCTTATATTTATATTTATTATCATGCAATGCTGGATTTGGTTGGGCCGTTTAAAACAAAACGTTTAAAATTTAAGCCCTGGGCATAGTTCTATGCATTCCAAATCCTGGTCCTGGTAGGACCCCCTTAAAGGTTTTTTTTATATATCTCTTTAAAGAAACCTCAAAACTGTGAGAAAAGATTAGATTAGTTTAATTCGGGCAAGTATTAGTTGAATCAAGTCCATAACTTCTAGGCCTGAATAAAAACTGGTAGAGACAGAGGTCCTACAGGAACAGGATTGAATGCTAAATATAAACTCCCCAGCCCTTTCTAATTCAGACCTTTGCAATACTGAAGCACAGTCTCCATGGCACACTTCCTTTCATTGTCCCAGCGCATTTTAGAGGAGCCTGTGCATTCTGTGTCATCGGGCTGCCATCCTTGCCACAAGTACACCTCCATGCGGTTATCTAGGAGGAACAGGGCTGGAGAGAGAAAGACAAACACAGATATTACAACATGACCTCAATTAGGCCTCAAATTGAGGCAATACAGTAATATATCCGGAACTCAAACTTCGAAGTACCTTTCTGATTATAAAAGTTTCCACAAAAGACAGCCAGGATATAACCAAATTTACACAGAGCTATTCCATGCAAAGAAATCTAGCAGATTGAGAATGGGTACCGAGCCATTTATGTTCTATAATATGTATGAGTACTGCTCTATGATTGTCTGTGTGAGACTTATTTGTGTACCAGGGCACAGAAGTGGTGGTGCAGAATTAGGGACCAGAGAAAGTAATGGATGCCCACCTGGCTGTGGCACAGAATACAGGTTCTCCTGCAAGAAGGGCATTGCCATGACTGCTCCAGAGATTCGGGAGGAACTCAGCTGCTCTTCCCCCTCAAACGTCCCAGAGCAGGCGGTAAAACGGAACAGGCGTGGTGTGAAGTTGTACTTGCCAGGGTCTGCGAAAAACCATGACAAGAAAGATAAATCAATCCCCTTAACTGCTGTCTAACCGGACTGCTCGATACTGTGACCACATTTATCCCTTTTTCTTCTCATACTCCTTATTTTCCAACATGCACACCTGCAACACTGTTTATTCCTATCGACATTGTGGCCTTAACAAAACTTTATAAACGGTGAGTAGCAAGAACAAATCACTGTTGTATAGTTGTACCAGCCAAAGTTGTTCTACTCTTGTATGGTACCTTGTAGCATGCAGTCATAGGCTTTCCTGTCCTGAAGGCCCAGAGCATTCCAGAACTCTATTGGCTCGGCCCCTTCCTCCACCTCCTGCGCCTTCACACTGCTGTTACTATTCAGGCCCAATTCAGGAGCACACCTGTGACAAAGACACATGCATAATGACAAAAACTCATTCATCAGTGCTGATTCAATGTGGACTGCACTCTTGCATCTACAAATGTTTCTATAAATGATTTACAACCCCGTTTCCAAAAAAGTTGGGACATTGCGTAAAATGAAATAAAAACAGAATGGAATGTGCAAATAATTGAATCCCTATATTTAATTGAAAATAGTATAAAGAAAACATATCAAAGGTTGAAACTGAGAAATTGTATTGTTTCTGGAATAATACATGCTCATTTTAAATTTGATGCCAGCAAAACGTTGGGACAGGGGCATGTTTACCACTGTGTTGCATCACCTCTTCTTTAAACAACACTGTGTAAGCGTTTGGGAACTGAGGAGACAAATTGCTGTAGTTTTGAAAGATAAATGATTTCCCATTCTTGCTTGATATAGGATTTCAGCAGCTCAACAGCTTGGGGTCTCCTTTGTCGTATTTTTCGTTTCATTCGTTTCATTTCAAATGTTTACAATGAGTGACAGGTCTGGACAGCAGGCAGGCCAGTTTAGCATCCGGACTCCTTTACTATGGAGCCATGCTGTTGTAATATGTGCAGAATGTGGCATTTTCTTGCTGAATTAAGCAAGGCCTTCCCCGAAAAAAACGTTGTCTGGATGGCAGAATATGTTGCTCCAAAACCTGTATATATTGTTCAGCACTGATGGTGCCTTCACAGAAGTGCAAGTCACCCATGCCATTTGCACTAATGCACCACTATACCATCACGGATGCCGGCTTTTGAACTGTGCGCTGATAACAAGAAGGAGGGATGGTCCTTCTCCTCTTTAGCCCGGAGGACTCGGCGTCCATGATATCCAAAAATAATTTAAAATTTTGATTCGTCAGAACACGGGACAGTTTTCCACTTTGCCTCAGAGAAGGCTTGAATATATATGGTTTCTTTTTTGCATGGTAGTGTTTTAACTTGCATTTGTGGATGCAGTGACCAACTGTGTTCACAGACAACGGTTTTCGGATGTGTTCCTGAGCCCATGCAGTGATTTCCACAGCAGAACTGTGTCTGTTTTTAATGCAGAGCCACCCGAGGCATTAGCATTATCCAACGTTTCCAGTCTTTTGTTGCCCCTTTTTTGAAACGTGTTGCTGGCATCAAATTCAAAGTGGGAATATATTTTTTCAGGAAACAATAAAATAAAACATCTGATATGTTGTCTTTGTACTATTTTCAGTTAAATATAGGGATTAAATGATTTGTACATCATTGCTTTCTGTTTTATTTGCATTTTACGCAGCGTCCAAACTTTTTTGGAAACAGGGTTGTAGAAACTGCTTTTGCCATTTTATTAGGTTAATGTCTCTCTTTGCCCTAAAAATTCATTTACAGACTAATTTCATCTGATGCCCAGTTACCCTGTTTTGAGCTACACCTATATGGTGATACCACCACCTTTTGCAGCCCTAGCCTTTTCAGCTGTTAATGCTCAGATATTACATGGTCCCTGTGGCCAGTGAAGCAGCGATAGAAACGCCTAGAGGCGAGGGAATGAGAGGTACTTACGTCTGTGTGAGGCACTCCACGGCCCTTTTGCCTACTTCTCGAGCTCCCGCATGGGTTTTGCAGCCGTGCCAAAGAAAGAGCATCCCCTGGTCAGCGTTGAGCAGCACCAGAGAGCCACGGGAACGCAAACTGGCGCAGCAGCAGTCCACCTCAACCAGGGAGCCCTCGGTTGCTGCTTCACCTTGCACACAAAAGAGACGCCAGCCTCCTGCCAAAGGCAGAGAGAGCGGTTGTCATCTCAGGATACCACACAGCCCCAGTCGACAGTCTACCAGTCTCTCAGCTACCAGGGTGGACAGACACAGACCCAGTAGACTGCCCAATCTGAGCTACCAGGGCGGAGAGACACAGACCCAGTAGACTGCCCTATCTGAGCTAACAGGGCGGACAGACACAGACCCAGTAGACTGCCCTATCTCAGCCACCAGGGCGGACAGACACAGACCAAGTAGACTGCCCTATCTGAGCTACCAGGGCAGACAGACACAGACCCAGTAGACTGCCCTATCTCAGCCACCAGGGTG
>JAOVYW010000074.1:8695107-8743061 GCA_025775045.1 Hiodon tergisus | reverse complement strand
AGTAGACTGCCCTATCTGAGCTACCAGGGCAGACAGACACAGACCCAGTAGACTGCCCTATCTCAGCCACCAGGGTGGTCCAATTTAACAGTAGGTTGTCACACACTGTCCTGATGGTACCTAAGTTTGTAGCGCTGTCTTCCCGGCAGCCTTTGTGGATGACTAGGCCTCCTCCAAAGAGCTGTTGGAAGCATGGTGGCTCCTTTCCCTGAGTGACAAGCACCTGATGAACAGGAGAGAGAAAAGCCACAATTACTGACTACTGCCTCAATTAACCACTTTGAAAGCAATCATTTTAATGGTATCAGTTAATTTTGTATTAGGTCTTCAGTTTATAGCCTAGTAGGATCAAGTATCCTTAGTGGCAACAAATACCTTAAATTTTACACAACTGTGAAGATTAATTTGATTTCTGAATGTTCTTACTTCTTTAATGCGGTTACTGTAAGAAAAGCTTGGATTGCTCAGCGCATAATCATTTGTTTAATAGCTTACTTAATAAGTAATTTTTCTCTAATCTGTCCTTCTAAATATTTTGCAAAACCTCTTTCTTAACACATTAGAAGTGTTATTTATTAATTTTTTATTTCTATTCTGTTGGTTGCCATCTGGAACCCCTTAAATATCTTTGCTCTAGTAGACCAACATAAAAACATCCTTGGTACTTATTAATAACATTTATGGTTCTGTTATCCAGTTTCCAATGAAGTAGTAAAATACAAAAAAAATTTAAACAATTGACAATCTGCTGGAATACTCACCTGTGCCCCCCTGTGGTTTCCAAGTTCTACTGTCATAAGGGCAGATGTGCCTTTGCCACTAACACTCGAGTGTCGGCCCTGCCAAAAGAAGCATGCACTCCGTTCTCTCCCGGGACCCGCGCTGCTCAGTTCTCCAGGGCGTTGTCTCTTCCCCACTGCACAGACAGGACACACACACACACACACAAACACGCACACACACAAACACATTAGCAGTAATAATTCCTACAGTTAACAGCAAACATTAGCTTTAGGAGTCTTAGATTTACCGACACGTTTTAAGATATTCCCAGATATTTATTCGAAAACTCATGCATTTAAATATCTCGGCAAACGTGGAAGATGATCAACACTCTTCAAAGACTCACCCACAGTGGTGATGGAGTACTTCCAGCGAATGACATAGGTATCCCCCTCGTGGAGCTGGCCAAAGCTCTCCCGCGGGATCTCATAGTCATCGAACTCGCGGATATGCCAGACGTCCACAGCCACGGTGGTCAGCTCCGCCTGCCGCCCATCCTCCGTGCGCACCAGACCATGCCCCCGCTGCACATCCACTCCCTCCAGGACAGTATGAGCCGCTTCACCCCCCCCGGCCAGCAAGGCCTTAGTGTCACAGGGCCGCAGCTCAGACTCGCAGAGCACGGGATGCACAGGACTCTGTGTGGGAAATCGGAATTGTGAGATATTTTCCTATCAGTTTTTGCGCAAATTCTTTGTACACCACATCTGATCACTACAGCTCTCGACCTGACTATTCAATTCTCCACACTCATAATACAGATTTAGAGTTCATCCACTGGTGGATTCTCAAGGGAGAAAAATTATCTACATCAGTGGTTCTCAAATCCTGGGTTGCGACCCAAATCAGACAACGTTTTGAAGGATTGTGGATAACCACCGTAAAAAAATAAATAAAATAAACATTTTTGGAAAGATGTATCTACTTCACCATAAAATATGCATGACAGCACAGCTGAATCTGAGCTTGTTTAAAAAAAAAAAGCTAATACATACATACACACCATATATTTCTGTGATGTTAGTTTTCTAAAACGTGTACCGTGGTCATGTTTATGAATATTTACAACAGTGCCATCTACTGATAACTACAGAGTATTGCAAAATATGAATCCCACCCTGATGCATTTTAATGGAAGATGATTTTGTTGTCATGTTATATTGAGACTCCCTTTGTACAAATACCGTTTCAAGATTAAAACTGTGACTCAATTTACACTATGCGCGCTCTCATCTCATTGCGGGATCCACAGTACCCGAAGACCAATCTTTGCAAAGGTCCAAGTAAACACCAATCTGCAGTACTTACCGTGTCTTGGACGAGTATTCACCCACTTGGACGTTTCCACATTTTGCAGTGTCACAACTTGGAATTAAATTAGATTTTTGGGGGATTTTTACCATTTGTTTTACACAAAACACCCAACACTGAAGGTACAACATGTTTTCTACTGTGTCACAAAAGTTAATAAGAAGGGGAAAAAATGTGTTTTTCACCCACTTGAGTCTTTTGGGGTCTCTACCAGCTTTGCACATCTGGATCCTACAATATTTGACCATTCTGTTAGGCAAAATTTCTTCAGCTCTACCAGGTTGGATGGGGACAGTTGAACAGCGACTTCCACAGATTCTCAGTTGGATTGAGGTCTGGGTTTTGACTGGGCCATTCTAAGACATTCAGGTTCTTGGTTTTAAACCAAGAGCCTATGTAGCTTTGGATATGTGTTTAGGGTCATTATCCTGCTGGAAAGTGAACATCTGCCCCAGTCTCAGGAGTCTAGCAGACTGAAACAGGTTTTTCTCTAGCATTGCCCTGTATTTGGCTCCAGAAAGTTACATTTTGGTCTCATCAGACCAGAGAACCTTTTTACATATTTGCTGTGTCTCCCACATGACTTTTGTTAAACTCCAAATGGGATTTTCGTTGGGTTTTATTCAGCAATGGCTTTCTTCCCAAAGCCCAGCTTTGATGAGGGCCCGGGTTATAGTTGTCCCATGGACGGTTTCTCCCATCTCAGCAGCAGATCTCTCCAGCTCCTTCAGAGTTACCGTTGGCCTCCTGGTTGCTTCTCTGACCGTCCTTATCGAGTCACTGAACTTTGGTGGCTGGCCTTCTGTAGGCAGAGTCGCGGTTGTCCCATATTCTTTCTATTTTTAATAACGGACTTAACGGTGCTCCGTGGGATGTTCAAAGTTTGGGATATTTTTTAATAATAAAAATGTAAAACGTTTTTTTAATACCCAACCCTGATTGGTGCTTCTCCAGAACTCCAGAATCCAACTGAATTCCAAGTTGTAACACCACATGTGTGCGTGCAAATCTTCCAGTTACGATGAGAAATCAGGATTTATAAGAAAGGTTGCCAAACCCTGCAATCGATCTGGTTCAGCAAATGGACTCCTCTAATCAGTCTTTTGGGGGAGCTTATTAAGCTGAAAGAGTGGGTTACAGGCAGCTTGGTAGCTAAATGAATGGACTGCTTATCTGGTCTGTTGTTCAAGCTTGCTCGAGGTTGCACTAAATGGTCAAAAGAGGAATTTTGAAATCTCCTCAATTCAAAATCGATAGACACAACGAGTTTAGCACGTTAAGGAAAATGGCAGTAATTGCCAGAACTGTTTCCAAGCCCACCTTAGATCTCCACTTTATTTTAAGTGCAGCTTCAATGATATTCATTGAATGATACATGGACATTTTTAATGAATATTAAATATCTGTTTTCAATAATCAATAATCTATAATTATATATCTTTCAGGGTTTAAGGAAAAGGTCAAACCATCTTCAAAACTCAAATAATTATCTTTAAACTTTCATATACCATGCATCTGCTTTCATGTCAAATTATTGAATTGAACTGCGGGATTCTACTCCAAATTTCCCTCTCCTCTGTTAACATTAATTTATAAAGCAAATCAAGTTTAAGCAAGAAGCTCAAACCAGTGTAGCTATCTCTACCTTCAGCTCCTCCACAGCCACCTCCTCCTTGGTGCCACGCTTCTCAGCCCAGTCCAGGAACTTCTCCCTGAACAGTGCTGTTTCATTGTGTTCTGACAGACGTCCGAAGAGAGCCCACTGGGGACGCCCTTCGCCCTGCCTACAGAAAGACAGCAGACACGAGTCAGAATATACAAGAACAATGACCATCTGCCCCCTGTTGAATGGGTCTTTTTTCATAATTTTTTTAGGGATACCATTTTCCAATAAATCTGGAAAAGAAAGAGGACAACACATGTTAATGTGCTGGATAGTGTTCATAACGTGCTGAAGGCACTCAAAAAATAGTGAGACTTTCTTTACCCGAAAGGCAGATCTTCACTAGAGTCATTGCTATAACTCTGTCAACGCCAAATACTCTAAACTTCCACTTGATGGCACTGTGCCTTTAAAAACTGGCTAAAGGTACTCCAAACAAGTTTTTATTTTACAACTCAAAGTAATTGAATAAGATTACATCAAGTCTACATGAACTGAGCTAAATCACTGGTCAGTACCTGCATTGTCAGTTTAAAAAGCCATCTGCCTGACATCTTAAATCTAAAATTTCTTATTTCCTGATCCTTTAGAGTTCAGGATCTGTTTAATACACCTGTACAATGGACCCCTTGTTAACACTGGCATGATAAGACGTATACTGCTGAGGATTCTGATGGGCTTACGGTAGAACCTCTGCGTTGCAGGTGAAGGGGTCGAGTGGGTTGACCCTGCAGTCGCTATAGTTGTAGGGCCCGGTCCACACTTGCTTGCCCAACTGCACGGCCACCTTCCTGTCGCTCAAGGGCACATCTTTCCCATGCCACAGATACACCTCGCTGCCAAAATCGAACACGAGAACCTGAAGGACGCAAAAAGATTGTCACCGCCAGAAAGTTGGAGACACCTATAGAGACTAAAGACAAAGAAAGAGCAACGAACACTCGGCAGAATGCTCTACCACGATAAAATGAAGGACACCAACATATTACATTGTAAAAGAAATCCCAGTTTTGCTAATTAAACTGTAACAGACCTCTTTGGAGTTAAGCAGGGAGACGCTGGGGATGGAGGCCCAGGCCTCCTCATGGGGAACCAGTCGGTCCTCCACCAGGCGGTACACACAGTTAGATTCCACCACCCCACTCTCATACAATTCATCTTCTTCTGGCTCCCCGGCTTCTAATAACACAACAGAATAGACATCGCAACACTGACACACAGATATGAACACACTAAAAGACAACATCTCTATGGAATTCATTTTTTGTCTTCTATATTAGTTTGTCAGTAGAAAAAAGTAATTTTTAGATGTCCAAACAATTATTTTCCGAAAGAAGAACAAGGAGTTCTGCAAGAGATGGTATGGTCTCCACAGAGCCTTGATCTCAACATCATCGAGGCTCTCTGGGGTTCCCTGGGCAGATAGAAGCATGCGAGGCAGCCTAAGTCTGTGGAAGACCTGTGGAAAGTTCTCTAAAATGCTTGGAATAATCTACCAGCCGATTGTCTTCTAAAACTGCACGACAGTGTACCTAAGATAATTAAGTTTTGAAGGCAAAGGGTAGTCAAGGGTAGTACATACATTTATATACACACACTACCGTTTAGGAACACCTCCATTTTTCCAGTTTTTATTGAAATTTACGAAGTTTAATGTCTCAATATACTCTGAAATTAAAGCATAGAACAAATAATTAATTGGAGAAAGAAATCATGGAATCGTTTTGTTTAACAAAATTTAATCTGAATTCTTGACTCATCAAAGTAGCCACCTTTTGCAGGTATAACAGCCAAACACACTTGTGGAATTCTTTCTACAATGGAAATCAACTACTCTTCAGAAAGTTATTCCCAACACTGCTCCAGTTGCACTTGTAGGTTGCTTTGCTTTCACCCTTCTGTCCAGTTCATCCCAAACCAGCTCGATGGGATCGATGGCCATTCCATGATCTGAAGCCTACCGTCTTGTTCTTTTCTTCTAAGGTAGTGCTGACATAGCCTGGAGGTATGTTTTGGGTCATTATCTTGCTGTAGGATGAAGGCCTGACAAACTAGGTGTATACCAGAGGGTATTGCATGGCGCTGTAAAATGCTGTGGTAGCATTTTTGGTTCAGGGTGCCAGTCACTCTGTGCAAGTCGCAGACTTGCAGCAAAAGAGCACAGACCATCACGCTTCCTCCTCCATGTTTGACATTTGGTGTCACACACTGAGGAACCATCCTTTCACCAACTCAGCAGCATACAAAAACCCTGGGTGATGAACCGAAGAATTCAAATTTGATTAATCTGCCCATAAGACCTTCTTCCAGTCTTCAGTAGTCCACTGGCAGTACTTCATGGCCCTGGCTGCAGGATTGAAAGTCTTCCCTTCACAGTTGAAACTGAGACTTGCTTACTTCAACCAGAGTTAAGCTCCTGTTTGTCCTGTGAGCCGCCTATCACGCAAGCTGTTGAATCTCAGAAACTTGTCTTCTGATTCTGTTGTGACTTTGGGTCTGCCAGACCTCTTCCTGTCAGAGTTTCCTCCAGTTTCCAAGTACCTTTTGATGGTATAGGAAACTGTACTCACTGACACCTTGGCTTTCTTTGCAATTTCTCTAAAGGAAAGACCTATGCTTTTAAGGGCTATAATGGTATGTCTGTCTTCCTTTCTTAATTGCCTTTTTCTCGTCGCCATTATGAGAGCAATATACTACTTCCTACAGTACAATACTGTCCAAACAATGGTTAAGAGGGTGTAGTAACACAGTCTGTTCCAACACTGCTTTTATACAGAGTGCTTGTAAGTAATCAACATAAGTTGGGACACTTGTAGGAATTGTTAGCATCAACTTTCAAGGCTTAATTTACTTCCAAGTTGCTGTAAGTTGTTAACCCATTACTTGTTCCCTGAAAAAAGCCTTTTTGTATAATTCTGAAATGTACATCATTTTTCAGTTTTTGGTAACCTAAACTTTTTTTACCATCTGGCAGTTTACCGCTTACCTTTGACCCGCTTCAGGTTATTCACTGGACTTTATACACACACAAATCAGAATGCCTGTCTGTGCATGAATGTGCTCCACTGTATGTAGAACAACTTTGTGTACCCTTCGAGTGACTGAGGTAGTCACTGTGCATACAAAACACATTGTTGTTTGTGTTAAAGTCTGCAGCCACATTATGCACATCATTGTAGCTGTTTCTGAAGTCATACCTTTATACTCAGCCTTGCCCCCCAACAGGTTCCAGAACTCTTTGGCCCGGCTGCTGTCCAAGTTGATACCCTCCTCAAGCACGGTAATCTGTGGTGCCTTGCAGCCTAGGTCCCGTTTCGTCTGAACAAAGGATGCCATCTCAGAGGCCTAGAAAACAAGGGGACAGGGAGGGTCCAAGATGCTTTATTGCTGTATCATTGTGTCAACAATTGCAAAGCCACCCACATGCAAAAGCATGCTGTGCTTAGATTATTGCAATAAGTATCATATCATCATCTATGAAAATGCATTAAATATATACGGAATATCATAATCAGTAAATACATTTCAGAATAAGATTTTGAATGCATAAATAGGAAGGATATATTCAAGTATATATGAGAAAGGAACCAGACTAATCACTCCCATTGCTACAGAAGTAGCAAGATGGAAAAGAATACCATTCGACACTGTAGGGGTTTGTTCCCAGTTGGGATACTCTTGTTGTATCTTTGATAAAGACTCTTAAAAAAAAGCAATCCTGCTTACAGACCTGTGTACATTCATTCTACAGTAATATAATACTATTATTATAGAATTATAATATAATACTGTGAAAAAGTGTGATTAGATAATATCATAACAAACACCCCCCAAGATGAACTAGGGAGCCACAGAAGTACCTTGGCCTTTTCAATTACATTGGCGAACTCCCCACTCCACAGGAAGCAATGTTTTGGAGTGATGAGCAAGAAGCAGTCCCCACTGTTCAGAGACCGGGCCACTGGCTCAACTAGACGCACCTGGACATGCCTTCGACCTGAGGACAGGAAGCAGATAAACTCATCAGAGACAAGCCTTGAAATTCTGCTCTTATCAGACGCAAAACCCCAGTACATACAGTACAATACAAGGTCAAATCCACTTTCACTCACATTTTTATCTTAATTAACAAAATGGCTGCAATAAGTGCAGATACACCCAGGGTTACAGTCTGGAATATTCTTTGTAAGGGGATATTATAAATCTTTGCTGGGTTAAAGTGCAGTAGTGAATACCAGAGGAAGGGTTTTTATCAGAAATGAGAGAGCGGCTCCAAGGCTCTTAGAAAATAATGTTTTTTAGTACCCTTACCCACCATAAATAAATAAAAGCCTATCTGAAATAGGAGTTTTCCATCTCTGCCCAAACAATGTGTGCCCACAGGAACATGCACTTCCTCTGACCTTTGATTTGGATGAGCATGAGCTTGTTGAAGGGTAGGGTGCTGTTGTTAGTGACCACCTCGGTGGATCTAACATTGCGCAGGTTGACATTGCGGAAATTTTCCTTGCTGGCCAATCCCGCAAGAGCAGCATCCGCCAGATTGGAATGTTTGGCCACTAAAAACAAATGAATAGAGGTTAGCACTAATAATAAGTCACTCCTATACAGCTAGAATTAAAAATATAAATTCTATTAATGACTGATAAAAACAACTAAGCAGGAAACCGTATTCATCTATTTTATTAATCACATAGCAAATAGTAAAACTTATGGAATAGTGAAGTGGTGTGCAGGCAACAGTTGTTAAATACAATGTACCTGAGAAATTGTCCAGTTTTTGCACTGAAAAATATTAACATATATTTATCACCCTTGAAGAAAATATTGTGGTCATTATCTGGAAGTATTTTCTGTGTAACCCCCAAAATGTCCCCAAAAGGAGGATTCCCCTGGGAGTGAAGAACATGAGATCACTGGATGGGCTATCCAGGTGGAAAGCACATGCTCAGCCAGACAGCAGGGCCAGAGAACTCCTGGACAGGATGTGATTCTTCAACCCAGGTGTGCAGGATGGAGGGGGAGAGAACGATCTGCCACTAGAAAGTTCCTGAACCCCCACCTGCTGTTTTATCTGTTTACTTACTTCTATTGATACATGACTTTCCTGCAATCCCTTTCCATGAAAAGTACTCCTATATGTGGCTACTTCAGAAAAAACATAAACTACGGAATGGAATAATTAATGACCCTACAAAAACGAAATAACACTAACAGTTTTTCTGTGGGACATTCTTTGATTTAATCTATTTATCAACGTTCTTGGTGACAGCACACAATAAAAAAAAGGAATTTAAAAAAGGATAATGTCCTGTCCTTCACTTTTCCAAGCTGGCTTCCAAACTTCTGTAGCCAGACTTTTATGCAGCGGAAGAGCACAGCTGCAACCATCCTTGCCATTAGGCACATGCGGTTGTTTTCTGATAAGATTTACATTCCTACAAATTACAACTTAGATTTGTTATCCGCTAGAGAAACACCGCTCCACATGAGTTGGAAAATTTTATTGGACAGTCTGCAATAAGTTGTTGGCAATAGCCAGGTCTGACTCACTCTTCTCCACCTGAATCCGTTTGGTCTCTACAGTCGCCACGTTGAGCCTCTGCTCTGTGTACTCCTGACGTATGTCGTCCCGTGCAGCCAACACCCGCAGAGGGTTCCGGGAGGCCTGAGTCTTCCGGGCTGGACGCACTGCTCGCTTATGCTCCGTCACAGCAGAGGTCAACCTGGTGACGGGCATGAAGAGAGGAGGTTCAGGAACTCGCACGCAGGCAGAGACATAATTTCCTAGCTGTGTCGTTTTTTGCCGTTGTTTAACTGTATTATATTGTGTATTGTTGTGCTGTTCTGAAGTGCTATAAGAATAGATAATTACAGTTTATATAAGGAGTACTAGAGGCTCCCCACATTAATCACTACTTCACAAGTGGACAGGTTTGGCATACTTGGGAACGTTGGACTGGATGGAGCTAAAGTCCTGCTCGGGGTCAGTGGAGCCTAAGGCTGAAGGGCGCAAGGTCCTGTAGAAGCGGCCAAATGTCTCTTCGTCATCTAGCGTCATGACCTCTTTCACAGACTCCGCTGTCACTTTGATGGAGGTCTCGTGGTGACCAGAAGCTGCAAGCAGAAAAAATATTTGAACTTTAGGCTAAGGCTATGAGAAATCTATAGTACTTCACAAAACAGAAGAGAGTGGGGTACTGAGTATGATGTTTCTCCTTAAATAATCTTTGAAACCCTAACTTGAATAGAAAATGACTATTTTAAGCCCTTGAGTCCTCACTTTTGTTGTGCAGCTTGTCAAGGAAGGACTCCAGCTTGTCTAGCCTCTTATCTCCCTCAACCCCTGCATCAGGACGGGTGGAGATCTCTGTCAATGCAAGATCAAAGTAAAATATTATCAACTAAATACCAAAATAAGGTCATTATAAGGAATGATTGTTGTCAATTGGAATGATTTTCTACCTTCAAGTGGTTTGACTGGGGTTCCTGAGGAGGCTTTCTTGCTGTGGAAAGTAGGGGGCTCCTCTCTGCCTGACACAGGGGATACCAGACCTGGAGCAAAAAAAGAATAATAAAAAAACTCCATTATCACCTACCCACAAACCATAGTCATTTTCATCCATTTAAAGGTTAACATAAAGCCAACAAATGTACTTAACATTGAATAAATGTACTTCGAACTAACTACATAAATCAAAATTAACTACCTGTCAGTGAATGATCCGTTTAAATTGTATATAAATTGTATACACAATTTTTTTACCAGTAGAAAGATCTAGAAAAAAATCTCACTCTCACCTCTCTTGGCCATGCGTCCTGCAACCGTGAACTGAGTGGAGTCATTCGAGGCCCCTTTTCCCTTGGTCTTCCATTGTTCCTCCTTCTGCTGAAGGATTCGCATTCGCTCCGCCAGGGACATTTTCGACTCCACCTCTGCTGAAGACTTCTGCACAGCCACAAACAACGAGAAATCTCTCTCAGCCTACTCTTGTAACACATATTATAAAGGCAAAAACGGATAAGACTCATTGGTAAGTTGTAAGGATAGTCAATTCCATTAGAATGGCTATAGTTCATTCTTTATGACCCGTCCACTTCAGAAACACTATAAAAATGCAATTTAAAAAGTACATAAAGTGCTATCATTGCTGATTAAATTACATTATGGAAATACGCATGCAGATAAAAAGAAGTGAACAGTAATTAAGGGTTCAGATATTAACGTCATGTTTTTGGTTACATTTTCACAAGAGCGAGAATAAATATGGCAGGCACTGTAACCTTCACAATAAATTTGGAGTTGATTGAAAAATGCATTGACCACCAGCAGTGGCTTAGTTTATTAGTTACCTATCTAGTACCAGGTCCAGACCACCATGAATTATCTGGGGCATGGATTCTAAAAGGTGTTAGAAAACATTACACAGGGATTTTGGTCCCTGCTGACACGATGGCATCACACAGTTGCTGCAGGTTGGTGGGCAGTACATTCATGCAGCTAATAGGCATTCCATCTCATCCCAAAAAAGCTCCATTGGGTTGAGGTATGAAGAATGCGCAGGCCACTCAAATACACCTCCCTGTCATGTTCCTGGAACCATTCTGAGACATGCTTTGTGACATGCTTTGTGCGCATTATCCTGCTGGAAGTATCCATGTGAAAAAGGGTAAACTGTAGCCATGAAGTGATTCACCTGGCCAGCCACAATGTTCAGATACGCTGTGGGGTTCAAACGTTGCCAAAGTGGTATCAAGGGATAAAACGTGTGCCAAGAAAATATTCCTCACACCATTATACCAGGAGGGATGGGTCCAAGGATGCCAAATCCTGACCCTGCCATCAGCATGACGCAACAAGAACCGGGATTCATTGGACCAGGCAATGGTTTTCCACTTCTCTAATGTCATATTTTGAAACCACACACTGGAACTGCTTCTTCTTGTTTTTAGCTGAGAGGAGTGGAACCTGGTGTGTTCATCTGCTGCAATAGCCCATCCGTGACAAAGACAGATAAGTTGTGTAAACGTAGATGCTGTTCTGCATACCACTGTGCAGCTATTTGCCTATTTGTGGTATACGTATTAGCTCGCAATAATGACCATTAAAAATGAGAATAACCACTGAAGAGAGTTTCAGGTGATATTTTTTGGCACTGGCCAATACATCAGAATTAAAGGGCACAAACATTTTCTCCTGTGCTTCCTTTGTGAGACATTTTCAAACCGTCTAATTTAAATATTTCTGAAAACCTGAGGAAGCCTAGCCCACCTGCTTAACCTTGACTTTACTTAACAAGATGAACCCATTTCTTGAACAGCATAAAAGTGCCCTTGTCTTGATGTCTGATAGCATCTATATACTGTATAATTGCTATCTTTGATCGAAGCAATTAAAGAAGAACGCGTTGCAAAGACCTTTCCTAAAAAATGTATAGTACTTCACAGCAACCAGTGTTTTGATTTTTCCCCCATCACTTTTGAAAACATCAGGCTGTTTATGGGTGAAGCCAGAAACCAAAGGTCAGTAAAAATACTGTATAATCGTGTAATTAGTAAAATAATGTGACATGGTTTAGCAAAAGATTCAAAGAGCTTCATCTACTGCACCTGGAGCCCTATTAAAATGAACTACTTTTTTATATAACACAATGATCCAGGGGAGGCTTAGTAGCAATTTATGACTACAGACAAACCCATTATGTGTTTTATTACTTTAAGTAAGCTAAGTTACCAGTTTTTCTTTGGCATGCCGCAAGGGATTTCAGAGCTTCATTCTTCAGTGATGAGTTTTTTTAAACTATACACTTTTTTGACAAGCACCAACACATTTCAAGGCAACCATCAGACGATTTAAAACAGTTTCATAATCAGCTCCTTTAGATAATGCAGTCACTAAAGGTCCTGCTTTTAACTGCATTAGAACAAATACAACAGTAGAAACTCTACTGCCACAGTTATTTCTTTTGAGTTGAATTTATTTTTAAAGCTACACACAGTATGCCTACAAAGCATGCTTTTTAAATTTATTCTCTAAAATGGCAGCTATTGAATGGAGCTGGAAATTTGATTTTACAATTACACATCATTTTACAATTGCATTTGTTCACATAGCATGCATACTAGTCTATGGTTCATGCTCAGGGTTTATGTGACATTCAAAAACTAAACTTGTCTCTACTTTTATAAAATTTTGCTACACTTAAAAATGCTTACTTTTTATATGTGGCTAACCTGCACATAAACTATTTACGATAGCTGTCAAACTGTTTAATTTTGGTCTCAGCATGTATAATTGTTTACATAACAAAAGCTAGGAATTAGTGCCTGCAAATAAAACATTAGAAGAGAGAGCTGTAACTAATTACAGCTAACCAATAAGAACTAAGTAGTGATACTTACTTGCAAAGGATCAGACCACCGTGTCTTCCTAATGTTGTGGGACCTGGTAACAGTACTAGAGCATATGTGCCAATCGTTTAGAAAGAACTATGATTTATGAGCTATGAGCACTCACATTTTCTCATGGTGGCCCTATATGATGATAAACGCTGAGGAAAACTGAAGCATATAAAGTTAAAGCCTTTTTATTTAACTCATCAAAATGTAGAATACTAATATACTTTATAAAACATATGTTGTTATTCAGTATCCTTTTCTTGGAAGCAAACTACTCCTTAATGTTGGTTGAAGTACTTGTGTTTGTAATAGTAACTTTTACTCAAAGGCACACCTTCTGGATTTTACCTTCCAGAGATTATGACCATTCAAATGTAGGGAAATTTGGAAAAATTACAGTCCTCCCGGGTGCTCCCATTTCACTAAAAGCTTGTAAATTTCAGGCACTGTTCACATTTTTCTTTCAAAAATAAATAACTGTAGGCATGGCGAGGCCCTCTCTAGTGGCAACTGAAACTGGAGCATCCTCTGTGGGGGGGGGGGGGGTGAGGGGGTGATAAACTATTGCGAACACACTAACACCATTGTGACCCATGACCAGAGCTCAGGAATGAGAGGAAATGCCTTGGGTCGACAAACAGGAAAAGGTCGTTCCACCCGAAGCCTCACAGAAAGCCATATTCCTGTGACTTACAGCAACATAATGTCAAATCTATGAGGAGAACGCCCTTTAATACTTTAGTAGTAGAAATCCACCGCAACTGTCGCACACACTGTGGCTAACTCCAGTAATTCAAGCCAAAGCAAAGTCACAAAGACAGAGAAGACAAAAAATGGAGAGGCTGAGAGCAAACCGAACACAGGCTATAACGATACATAGCTGCTTGAAATATTATGATCTGTTTATTGTGCTCAAGAATCCTACAGAGGTGTGATAAAAAGGGTGATATGACAAAAGACACACACAAACACACACACACACACACACACACACACACACACACAAATATGACTAGAATAACCTTCTAGAAACCTAAAGAAAGAAGAGGTTACATTTGCGGACGCAATAAAAAAATTATGAAGATATATTTTGTACTCAGATAATGACAGAAAATAACAGAATAGGGTTATAGGGAGGAAGAAATAGAAGTGTATAGTAAGAGTATAAAATACACAGAAGAGAATGAGGAAAAGAAATAGAAACAGTAAAGAAGACTGATCAAGCTCACAAGAGCTGGAAATGTTATTTATAGCAGCACCCACTGAAACCATACCCCTATTCTTGAATGGCTATACGCTCCAAAAAGTAAAATCATGTCATGCAGATCAGTGTGTCCCTTCGAGTAAAAATTAAATTTATAAATTACACAACCAATCTTACCATCAAAGGTAGAAATGAAGGAGTACTTTGTTATGGGCTTGTATGGCAAGACTGAAGACTAAGGAGGATGAAGCATAACTGGTGAGGTCACCATCACCTCCCGGAAATGTCCTTATGGGGTTTTATATGACATTTAAATACTTAAGACAGATGTTAAAAACCTCCCCCAGGTCTTTGTGAGGGTAAATGGGCGAGCTGTAGGTGACTCGTAGCAGACTCATGGGTATAATTAAGGGTTGGTGGGGTAATTAAGGCTTTGAAAATTGACTATAGACTTTGACATTCACAGACATGCTCTAATGAGGACATAACAATTACTTATGATAGAAATATAAGTGGGAAAGTGTGACTGTTTTATGTAGTACAAAAATCTGACTCGTTTGATCAAGGGGGGAAAAACTGTGACAACCCGCTAATCGCTTTTGATAACATTGTATTTAATAGCATTTTCATTGTATTCATTGAATCCTACTTCCTCTACTCATACGAAGAAAACAAAATAAAATACAGTTATGTAAAGCGTGATTAGTGGGTTGCTATAGTTTTGATTTGGTCCCAGCCTAAACGGGTTAAGTATCTGTTACAGAGAGTGGAATTGAAAGTTGTGATCCTATTTTACTTAATTCACAAAAAATTTGTCCAGTACGTGACCAAAATTCATTTTTTGCATTCATCTGGAAAAGCACTGGATCCCGTTGTGGACATCACGTGTCAACATTAACTAACACAGATGTCTTTTCCATTCTGACATTCCTTGAAGCAGTTTGTTTTCCCTGTGCCTTGCAAAATTTGATAATTTATATATATATATATATATATATATATATATATATATATATAACTATGTAATGTTTGGAGAAGATGAGTGCAGAAAGCAGTGGCTCTTTCTGAAAAGCATAGAGACAATTAACAAAGTATATAATGAATTGTGGGAACAAACATTATGCTTATTTCCTAATGATGAGCTGCCGCTGTTATTATTGTGCTAATTAAATAGGTATTCCAAAGCAATTTTTAAATAAGGCACAACAAACACAAATATATATACTTATTAGGATAATTCCTTAACTTACCTTCAGAAAGCTAAAGATGGTAAGCTAATGTAGCCATATGTCCTTCTCGCTGACAAATCTTGCAATTATATCGGTTACGTCTATCCTTTCTCAATCTGCAGCATTTCCAAGTCGGATACATGAAAATCGGTCATTGTAGAGCTTAAACATTTTTTCAGCTGTCCCAACGAATGAAAGTACCTTTCTTCAGAGGCTGACACAACTAGTTTAGTCAAATACGATATGTATGATTTCTTAAGATTTGGAAAAATCTATCCTGCAGTCCCATTTAATTAAAAATGTATTCCTCATTCCTCATGCCTCTTCTTCATTGCGTTTGTCTTTGCTTCTTTGTGTTGCAACAAACCACTTTGGCTTTTGTCATTGACATTGTGCCATCACACTTTAAGTCTTTCAACTGTACAAGTTTGGACAGGTAATTTGTTTGCATAAGTCCTCACCTCAAGAAAATCATACAGCACAAAAAAGTCCTTCATATTTCAATTCCAGATTTGGGACCAATATGTGAGATGTCAGTAAGTGCTTGCACAAATTCCACTCTACAATTCGACAATTTTTACATTCATCCACTTTTATCGGTGGATATTTACTGAAATTCAGGTTATAACCACCACACCACCGGCTGCCCCTTCGTTTTCTTGCCTCTAATTTTCTCAAACGAAGCATGTCTCTCTTAGCGCTTCCTTCTATGAAACTTAGCAGTGCATGCATAGTTCCAAAAGCATTTCACACAACATAAATAAGGCGCAGATTTATAACCGTAGACGTATTAGGAAGGCAAGGGGCATAGCATTGAGTTCTAAGATCTGCATTGTCCAGCCTCAAAACTGTTAATTTAGTCTTAGTCAGAGATGCTAATGAGTCTCAATCTGTCTACTCTGTTCTGTAATAAACCACTCTTGGATCAAAAACTAATGGCTTGCATGATGCACAAAGAGAGCAACTTTTTCATGTCTAGCATGGTCCATTGTTTCGTCTGCTTTAATATAAAATACGCAGCCTTTCTTGACTTTGAGTATTATAGAATATAAAATAATTTTTTCTGTGATTTCGATAAATTTGTTCTGGCCAGAGCTATTTAGGTATGTATGTAAATTTTTCTCTTAACCAAAAACGGTGGAATCAGTGTGTTATCTGTAGCTTGAAGCTTCATTCATTCTTGAAAATTGCCTTGATCTACCCCCTCTTCGGGTCCCCTCAAAGGAATTATTTGCAAGTGCAAAACAGAATGTTCTTGACTACCGTGTGTAATCTGCTTTTCCTCCACCGCCACATTTTCTGACAGTCCAGCACTGATGCTACACTCCCAGTTTTATTCGCCTGCAGTCTCCCCTTTAGTTCCTCAACTGCACACGGGTGACATTTATGAGTTTATGATACATTTATGAATGTTCATGAAATACCCCTTATTTTGTAATGTGGCCACTCTAATCCCACACAACTTGCTAACAATGGCTAGGGACTATTTTGCGATACTACAGTACAGTCAAGTCTGTTTGTGAGACAGTTTTTGCTACAGTTAATCAGTTGGGGAAGGGGTCAAGTTCAAGGGTTAAATAGAATGACTTATTTAATAAAATTACATTTATTACAACATATACCTATCGTCTCAAAAAAATGTCACTAAAGACAATATAAGCTCAAGACAGTTTGGTAATGATTAGCTAAGAAGCTTGAAAGTTTGAAAACTTACCTGGAAGTCTGCTCAAAATGTCTAGGACAGTTTTTAGACGGGTTCCACATACTGTTCCACAAATGTTCTGAGAGCATTTGGGGATGGCTGTGTACATTTCATGTTGAATATGACAATACCAAACCTATTTTAAAAACCGATTTCTGAATTCATACGCCTTGAACACCAAAATAAGTACCTAGAATCTACATAAAAGCAAGGAAACAGTAGTTGTGCCAGGGAGACATCTGGACAATAAGTGACTGGAGAGCAACAAATATCAACAGAAGCTTATCAGAAAAATTAAGATATTGCCTATGGGGCATTTTCACAAATGGCAATATGTGGGAGACTGGGGGAGGTCTGAAATGTGGTATAACCAAATCCTTTTTGTGAGAGAATGGGAACCAAAATAGAAAGTTTATCAGACACCCAATTTAGCAAGTCCTTCTAAAACCCACTGCTGCAGACTTTTCCTGCAGCAACAAAGGCTACCCCCACTAACATGCTTTTAAAAATAGTTTAGCTTCTTACATCGCCTATACTCTGCCTGCTACAATAACTGTTCTGGTCCATTCCTCCGTTAATAACGTTAAAAATCCAGGCTTGGAAGCCTCCATTAACTTGATATAGAGCGGGTCACAAACCAAACATTACCTAAGTCGCCTAAAATAACAATATTTATGCCAGCGTTAAAAAAAAATCTTTATATTTTCCGATTAAATTTCAAAACGAACCTGAGATGATCAAGAACAGATGTTATAAGAAATAAAACCTACATACACACAAGACCGCCGTGATTTGCACTTTCACTGGGTTTAAAGACTGTGTCATCTCAGCAGGGCCCACCTTCTTCTTCCAGGCATTTTCAGCATCTTGCAGCTGGCTGTAGCGATCGGCCAGGGAAATCTGAACCTCCTCAGTCGGCTTGCTTTTCTTAATCCTGCTTTTCCACTCGTCGTCCCCGCTGCTTAGGTCTGCTAGCCTATCGGTTGGCAGGAAGAGATTCAGGGAAATTCAGGGATTCAGGGAAAAACACCCATTCCACAGCAAAACTAATCTATGTTTCGCACATAAGCTTCTTTTTTCTTTTAAGCAGGGGTACTAATTGAGTCAGAATGGTTTAAGTCACACATTGGATCTTTTAAGATATGTGCAATGATGGCCTTTGCCTTGCCAAGCAGAGTAGTAGTAGCATAGAATTATACAATTTATATATTATATATTATATATTTATATTTATATGATTAAAATAATTGTCCAAAGTCAGGTGCACATAAACAATGGAGCAGGAGCAATGTGTTTAGTACCTGTCTTTTAGAGAAGAACTCATACTGCTGTCCAGACTGCTATCCAGCTCCTCACCCTCCTCAGACATCGAGGAAGTCTTCTCCAACGAGTGGCTGTCTTCAGGGGAGGGTGTGCGGGCCAGGCCCTGGGATCCAGAGGCCTTACCAGAGGACTCCTCACTGGAACTGTATGAGCTGCTCCGGGGGGTGGGAAGTGGGCTAGTGTCACTCAGTGATCTCTCTCTGCCCTCCTGGAGTCTGGGCGGTTGTTCGTCCGCTGGTATGCTGTGGGCCTTGATCCCCATGTCGATCTCATCTGTCTCTGCACTATCGGTTCGGACCTTCTTCAGGATGCCGTGGGAGTCCTGGCGTTGCATGGCGGAATGGGCATGATGCAGCTCCTCTGTCTCCTGACTGACATCCACACAAGGCACCTCACATGCTTCGCCAGCCTGAGATTGGCAAAGATCACTGGGCTTAAGGTTGAGAGGCAGAGCCTGCTGTTATCCAGAGATTTAGGATGAAACAGGAGAAGATGTCAAATAATGACAAATCATTGCAGATGACAAAAATATTTTACGTGATGACAAACTGAACTAAGGCCACAACTCTTGAATATTTCAGTATTCTAAAGCTTATTAGCTTGAATAATTGGAAGAGACACCTTTTCAAACTAAATATAAAGAATTTATTGGCATTGCATTTTTAAAGACATTCTTTAAAATGTTAATACGTTTTATCATAATACAAAAACAAGTTCTAATGTACCCCCAATTATAATTCTTCCACAAAACACAAGTTAGTGAATGAAAATAAAAATAAATAAATAAACATTTTAACACATTTGTATAAGGAGATCACACTCAAATTATGTAGTTAAAATCATTTTAGTTATTTTTACAGCAGAGCTGTCTAAGTGAGGGGTGTGTTACACCGGAAAGTTTGTGTTGGGAGGATTAATAATTTTGGTTGATTTATTATTTTAAGAATGTATTTTGTTTTTATAACCCAAACAGAAGTTTTGGGTTGTTTATTTTGGTTTAGTTTTTAGGGGGGTTTAGATTTATAGTCTTTATAGCCCTCCATCTTGCTGCCAGTACCCCTGGACCAGGCACGTCCCGGCATGCAACAAAACCCATAATATTTTAACACCTAACAAATTCCAGTATTTTTCATTATTTGTTTAAATCACTTGTATCACTGTGGTCATCTTCTTTCACATGCTCTGACAGAATCCACTTTATTTGTGTCTATAAACAGAAGTCCTGTTTTTTTGTTTTTTTATCTCCCCTGCTCTGCTAGGCATAATGTTTGCATAGTGGGATAATATCTACCCCAGAGTTTTTGAGAGAACTAATAGCAGAATATACTGCGGGCCATTGGGTAGATGCTGGCTGACAGAACACACTCTCACAGTGAAGCCTTGCTGCTGGCTGTTGAGAAGAAAGTCTAACTCTGGTCTAACTCTCAGCAGGGCTGACCTTGGGGGAAGACTGCGAGGCAGCACTTTTATTGTCTTTCAACACATGCAAAGTCCACAGGATAGGTTATGGTATTGTTGAATTAATATTTACACTGACAAGCACTTGGACCTGGTAAAGCTACAGCCTTCTCCGTTCATGGCCAACGACACACAGTGCCTTCTGTTTCTGCCAGGGACACGTAGTCGTATTTTAACACTTCTTTTTGTGAACACATAAAATAAAGCTAAAGCTCAGGTCCTTCCCTCAGAGTTCACGCTGTTGTTTTTACTATACAGTCCAAACCAGAAATACGCACCATTTCCACCTCGCCCACGGCGCTAGGCTGAGTGCTGTAGGACGTCCCTTTCTGCCCGTGCTTCTCAGCAGCCTCTGACCCCAGTTTTGATGTGCCCTCCCGCTGGGCCATCTTCTCACTTTGTGAGCTTTCATGTTCCTCCCCTTGCTCTACCCCGTCTTCTTCCATTTTGGCCTCACTGGGTGGTGCCTTGGGGTGGCTACAAAGGCACCAGTGGGACAGAGGACAGGTATCAGATTGTAAATATATTGTAAACTTGTGAAAAGTAAATGATGTTAAACTGCATTATTAATATGAACCAGAGCTTCCACTAAGAAAAAAAAAGAAAAACTAAATAGCAGATCAAATTCCATTGAGATTAGATCACTGCAGTGCCCTATGATTTGGCAACACTTATATTCCCTTTATGTTGTATCTAGTGGCCTATGCTCCTGGCTGGCTGGCAAATCCACAGCTGCTAACCAACCTAAATTACAGCAACTAGTCACTAATACCACATCACCCCCATACACCAGGGAAACTATACAGTCAAGTGTGGGTCCAAAGCCGTTATTTCAAGGTATACTCAATATGGCAATCTATTTACTTTTGCCCTGTTCTAAAATGCCTGCCAGATAAGTATCTGGTTTGTTGTTTGCACCTCACAGCTCCTTGAAAAGATTTAGTCCTGAGGAATGTTAAAGCTGGTAGTTTGAGTTCTCACTGACATAGAGATGTTTAAGACATGCGGATGTCACCGTCTGCGACACGCAAAGATAAAGCAAAGGCGCAGATCACTGACTGATAGATAAAAGGACTTGTTCACTGGATTTGATCAATAGACTACCTATCTTCTTAAACAAGAGACGAGGCAGGAGTCTGTGATCAAAGCCAGGCTTCCAGTCTTCAAGGCTGCTGAGCCCAGTGGGGGTCTTTAAGAACTGATGGGTTGCAGATACAGCCAGCTGATGTTAACCGCGAGAAACTTATCTGTCAGAAAGCACTCTACAGTTCCTGATTCACATTATCACTGAAAGACACCACATTCCGCATTACTGTAACTAACTCTCAATCTCTATGTTGTCATGAAAGTAAGAAATAATGTCCAAAAGTCCTTTATATAAATAATACCAAGTATGGTATCTTAATGCATACCAAATACTGCCCCATCTCTAACCTGCACGATCACTCTTAAAACTGAGCAGTCCAATTCCGAATATTTTATCAATAAAACAAGAAACAAATCTAGACTTCACGCCAAATATGTTGAAAAGATAGAATATTGTAATGTAAAATTAATGGTAATAATGTGTTTGACAGTGTTATCAAAATAAAAAGCCACATCATTTATCTTATCCATATAACCAGCCTACCTGAATGTTTCTGTCATCTCTTCGCTAGTAATTGGCTGGGTGACTGCTCTGTGGTCAGACGCATGGCAGATTTGGGCCCTATTTCTGGGATGGGGATTCAGGACAGGGGTAACCTGGGAATTGGCAGTCTTCTCCAGCTCCTGGAGACACGGAAAGGAAAACAAAGGGGAATTTCCCCTTAATACAAGTTCACAATCAGTCCCTTATCCCACCAGATAGTTCAATGCACTGATCAATACAGACAGCTAGCTGAAAACATCTTTCCACTGCCCCGGTGAGCACATAATGTGGTGTTCTCCCACCTTAAACCCATGAGTAACTGAACAATAATACATCCTGAGAGGCTGAGATCATCCTTTCACAGAGACATGGCTCAGTTTTCCCGGTCCTGGTGAAAGACCCTTCATTAGGGTTACAGGCATTCTCTTTAAAGATAGAAAAACATGGTCCAGTACAAAAAAAACCTCTGAATAATGGCCACATATGGAAGAGTCATCCAACATGATGATGGCTGGAATTCCTGTCTTGTCTATAACTAGACACTGTAGCCTACGGTTACAGCCAATTTAATTAATTGAATTAAAGGGGTACAATAATGCTTAATGGCAATTCACCCCATGTAAATATTCACTTGGGAAACAACCAGAACTAGGCTCACAATCTAACCCTGTGACAGACATTTTGAGAAAAAAACCCAAAATAGTTCAAATTCAAAATGCATTATTTTCAAGAGAAAAACAACATTCATGTTGCTAAAATTGAAGCCATTGTTATTTATGGATACAGTGCTACCATTTTCATGGTTTCACATCATTCAGAACAGATGATGCAGCATTATAATACTTTTCCAGAAATATATTAAGTATATTGCATAATATACTATTTTGGTGCATTCCTAAATTATCGTTTCTGCTTCCGCTGCTAGGACCAATGCAGGACGATTACTGCTATTTTTGGCGGAGGACCAACTTTCAGAATCACAACGGGACCAGTGCCTGCTTGTCTAGAGTTGCAAAATCCATTTGGTTTCTGAATAAAGAATAGACAGTATGAGACAGTTAACAGGCAGCAGAATTGGCAATAAACGCTTATGTAGACTGTGTAAGAGCAGGTATTAAAAGCCTAGCTCGCATTTTATTTTTCAGCATTTATTTTTATTTCTGCCACACCCATTATAT
Organism: Hiodon tergisus; assembly: GCA_025775045.1. Classification (NCBI taxonomy): domain Eukaryota; kingdom Metazoa; phylum Chordata; class Actinopteri; order Hiodontiformes; family Hiodontidae; genus Hiodon; species Hiodon tergisus. The sequence continues at coordinate 8,720,181 of JAOVYW010000074.1, read as the reverse complement.
TAATCAATCGTTGTTCTCTTCATCATCAACAGTATGAAATGCAAGTCAAAGAATACAAGTTTTTATTTGGAAAATGTGTTGGTTTAGAGTTGAGAACACGGTCTGTCCCTAACAATAACAAGTTTCCCAGTCCCTGCAAAAAGGCCAGCTAGCTTATCATTGACTCATTGGCATTTACTCTCAACTCAGCCAGTGAGTGCTAAATCTCTTTCAAAGTCACCATTCACTTCAGAGGTACCCCTAACCATTTCCTCCTTACCTGTTGGCTTAGTTCAGGGCTATGTCCTATAATTTACTGCGGGGCAGTACCGTTTGGTTGTTATCTTTAGAGTTTAAACTTTGATTATAACATTGCATCATCAAGAACTATACTGCTACTCATTTTAGGGTCAATTTTCAGATAGTGATTGTTGTACACCTGAAAAACCAGGGGAGGTGACCCATTATCAAAGCAATGACTTCAGACAGAGAGAGAACAAAAGCTAGCAGCTCTCAAGGACTGCCCAACCCTGACCTAAAACATACGCACTTACCATATATGTTTGTATTACAGCTAACATCAAAATGTCTATTCAAACGGAGGTCCCCCTCCATTTAAATATTTTAAAATATTATTATAACAATATTTTTTTTTTGTAAACTACTAAAGAATAATGCTAAATAAATGGCTAATGTCGATAAGAAATCCTGTATGTGTGAACGAAACCGATCTCCAGATGGTCTATTGTTATAGTTCCAGAGGGCTTCAGGGTTGGATGACATCCAGGGAGTGATTATTTTCTGCTGTAGACTATTGTACACCTCTGAGGAGCACCATATCATATAAGATTTTTTTGTATGATAATTTTGTGCCAGTAAGATTAGCAACATAATCCTATGCCAAAATAGTCTGGCTTCCTTTCAAGATCTGGAGATTAATAACTTACATTTATTTTCTAGAGCAAAACCTTGTCTATCAAATGAACGTAGGACAAACCGGCTTTATACATTAAATTATCATTATTAATCTGCATTATCACAGCTATGGTATTAAACTTTACCCTGACTCAGGAAAAAAGCTGACACCCAAGGTTCAAATTGAATCAATGCCTTAATATGGTCTACTAAGCCATATTATTTGTTTCCTTAAACTGAGGGGTCGGGATAGTGGACAAGTCTTTTCTAAAGGATACAGGTAATTATGTGGTTTCTTTTTCTGCAGGCATGAAACTATATTGAGAATGTTGGACATGCAGACAAAGTAATGACTTTATAGTCCCTGCAGACTTTGGGATTATTCGCAACAAATTATAACATAAACCTCTGAATGTTTTGCTATTTCTTCCTAGGTAACCAAAAGATTCTGATCATGAACATGAACAGGAAGTCACTACTGAGAATACTTTCACACCTTTGTAAAAATTATTCATAATCTCAAGCATGTCTAAGGCTTGACCAACTGAAAAACGCAAGTTCTTTAGTACAAAGCCAAAATCTTTCACAACTGCATTCAAAATAGATGCACTTTTTTAATGAGAAGCCTGCAGATGAACAGCATAGAAAAATATCAGAATGGAATTTAGCTAAACTTCCGTTTCATAGCCCCAAGGTGAGCAGCACTTACTTTAAATTGAGACTTCTTGGCAGCACTGCTCATCTTTGATTTGTCTTCTGTTTTTGCATCAGCTGTAAAATACACATACAAACAACTATGTAAAAAAAACATTTACAAGGGGCAATTTTATTATAAAAGCATAGAATATAATCAATTTCAGAGTGCAATTTCAAAGACCATCAAGGAATAACAACATGAAACTTAATTAAAATTCCAGAGACCTTCTGCAAGTTTTTGCACAAACAAAGCCTGTCAAATGATTTCAAATTAATGAATATTATTACTACCAGCCATAATATATCACCACCATCACCACCATCACCACCTATGTTTTTGACAAAATTAATGAAGGATGACTCCCTGAGCATTAGCGCAATGAAGAATATAGAGTCTAATGTAAAGTATAGTATATACAAGGTAAAGTATATTTATATTACAGCTCCAAACTGGGACAGTAATGTATCATTACACTCTAGTCTTCCATTCCCGAACTGGGACAGTACCGTACCATTGCACTCTAGTCTTCCATTCCCGAACTGGGACAGTACCGTACCATTGCACTCTTGTCTTCCAATCCCGAACTGGGACAGTAATATATCAGTGCATTCTTGTCTTCCCTTCCCGAACTGGACAACTCTCTTCATAAATCGCAACATAAATAATGTGGAATTCAGCAATAAATTATACAGCTCAAATCCAGACATTTATCCCCCCGTTAAAATGGCCTGCTCATTATGTATGAATACCTGGGGGCTGTTGTACTCAAGTTCCAATATTAACACATATACTTCAAAAGTATATCATGTCTATTATTTTTCTAGCACCAGATCATCCTTTCCCAAATAAAGGCCATGGACTATTCAGCTTTATCAAACTCCATGGATGTTGTTGTTGTTTTTTTGCAACTATTTCCTTTGGAGGCTGTTCTCAACTTAATATCTTAATAACATTATATATTAAGCCTACGCTAATAAACAAAGAATCGTTTTAAAAGGAAGTGATGGATATTATATTTTGATATTGATTACAGACAGTGAGTGAACTTAGTGGGTAAGCTGATCCCCTTAACTAAAGATACCAAAGACATTCCTCTTTCAACCCTAACAGTTTAAAAATTAAAAGTTTGAATTTGTCTCAATGTGGAAACTGCAACCTTCATTAGTAAATGTTTCAAATTGTTAATTGTAACTTTAATTTTAATTGCAAAATGATTAGCATTTATTTACAAGATGGTGCAATTCCAGATTTATTGAGGTTGTATTATAAATAAAATGTTCTTGCTTGTTTTTTTCTTCTTCTTTTTAAGTGCTGGTTTAGCCAAACAGTTACATTCTCAGTACACTAAAGCCAAACGATTTTGAGAAAGGTTTCTTTAAAAACTGAGCTTTACATGTGCAGCTTTACAAGATCTTGTTTTTAATAAGCAAGTGGCTAAAAGTTTACATTCAACTCCCTCTTCTCCAGTGTTGGGGCCATGCAAGGGTATGACATTTTTAGCATTCCCTTTGTAAACTTTATACAAGTCAACTACCGATCACAGATGTTGTATAGCCTTCAACCCCGAGCTCTGGGCCCGATGTCCAAAATGATCTACCTTCATCTACTCCATACTATTTTTCTCAAGTTTGCCAGATGAACTGCCCTTTGTTCCAGTATCACCTAATTCAATATATTTTAGTAAAAACATGTGGAAAGAAAAGTTGTTTTGATTTTCAGTAGGCCAACTCATATTTCAACAAAAGACCATACTCCTCTGTCTAAATTGAGATATGACAAGGAAAGCCAATTAGTGAGTGGCGATAGGGGGCCCAGCTCCAGGATAACTTCACGTACTCCTTTGCCTGGCTTGTTTAATCTAGACAATCCTACGCAGGACCAAACTTGCTAAACTTTATACATGCTCAAATTACTCATGCTCAAATTACTCATGCTACCCCCTGCTGACCACACCCAGGTGTTAACTTTTGGCCCACCATTTTAAAATATATACTTCTCAACAATGTTCTTGGATTGCAATTTTTGATTTAACAGCTGAATAAGAAATCAGCTGGTAGACCACTGAGAAAGCAGATACAATTTTTGCTTCACTCACAGCTTGTGAGATTTTTTTGGCTAGGAGATCTCCCATAGCCGTAACAATCATAGAAAGACATAATGTAATTTAAAATGTACAATGAGATCAGCTTCAGGCATTTCATGTTGGTTTTATGTCAAATTCATTTTATATATTCTAAATCATTTATTTATTTTAAACAACCAATAACCAGCTCTAACCACCAAAATACTTCTGATTTTAGGAATATCCTAGTGCAACCTCTACCTGGGCCAATAAGAAACAGGGAAATAACATGATGGAACTGGGCTCGTGTTTTTAATCTCATTTAACTGTAGCACTCAAGTACACTTATGTCAACATGCCCTCCACTTCAAGTGTTTCCTCAGACTTTCGATATTATTTAGACAAAAGAACCGAGAACCGAGAACGACCAACAACTATTTCATAAGTGCTCATTTCCCCTCAGAACCAAAAGGTCAACCCTATTGAAAATCTTTATTGTGTAATAATTACGGATTCAGCACTATGAACATGAGATGATCTGCACAGGTTCATAGGCATTCACTAATCTGCAGTCTCGGAGAAACTGACGAGAAAACTGAGAAAGAAAAAAGAAATCTATCCATATATATATATGTGATCTAAACGACACACACACACCCGGTCACCCATGTGAAAAGAAACCGACTAGGCCAGTGCTCCATGGTCCTGTTCTGATGCTCACGTGCCCATTTTAGGCGCTTTCGGCAGTGGCTAGGGGTCAGCATGGGCACCTTGACTGGTCTGCGGCTACGCAGCCCCATACGCAGAAAACTGCGATGCACTGTGTGTTCTGACACCTTTCTATCAGAAAAAGCAATTTCAGCTACAGTAGCTGGTCTGTTGGATCGGACCACACGGGCCAGCCTTCGCTCCCCACTTGCATCAATGAACCTTGGCTGCCCATGACCTTGTTACCGGTTCAACACTTTTCCTTCTTTGGACCACTTTTGATAGGTAATGACCACTGCAGACCAGGAACACCCCACAAGAGCTGCTGTTTTGGAGATGCTCTGACCCAGTCGTCTAGCCATCACAATTTGGCCCTTGTCAAAGTCGCTCAGATCTATACGCTTGCCCATTTTTCCTGCTTCTAACACATCAACTTTGAGGACAAAATGTTCACTTGCTACCTAATATATCCCACCCACTGACAGGTGCCAAGATAATGAGATTATCAGTGTTATTTACTTCACCTGTCAGTGGTCATATTGTTATAGCTGATTGGTGAATATATCAACATTGGGCCAGGTAAAACACAACTGGAGACAACTGAAGAGTGGAGGTCCCTGTGCCACGCGTCCGTCTCGCAAACACTTGCAGGAGATGTTCGGGCACGCCCATCAGCACCGGCTGAGGATTGCGGTAATTATGAATGTAATTTAACAGCCTGTGATCCCTCAGTAGGGGCTGGAAGTCGGGAAAGAAGCCGGGCGGGAGAACGCCGAGAGACAGATGGAATAATTAAAGCTGGACAGAGAAACGAAGTGCCGCCGTAGTGAGTCCGCCTTTATGTTGAAGCCGGATCTTTCTTTTTGTTTGTTGATTTGGTTTGTTTTGTTTGGGGTAAACGTGTGGGGGGGATCCCAGAAGAGCATTTTGTTCCGTGTTTTGTAAATTAAAAGAAATCACCGAAAAAAGAGCCAGAGAACCTGGAAGTGGTGTCTCCGATTATTCCTGAGACAAACACGCCGGCGTGCTACAAATAATTATCTTTGTATTCATGCAGAGAAATAAGTGGCCCAACATAATTTAAACCGTTAAATTTAAATCATTGTTGAATATGTATCATGACGATGGGCGAATAAGAAGCCAGCTTCAACCTCGTTCGACTGTGTAGGCCTCGGGTGAGACACTCACTCCGGCATTGGCAGAGGTACTATTCTAGATTAGCAAAATATTATTTTTCTAAATAAAAATGACTTTTATTTCAACAGGTTCTGTAGGATTAACTTTATGAACCTTTATCTCCTGGACACAATTTCCATTAATGTAACTATACTTCACGGTCCATTATCCAAGACAAAAAGCCAGACTGGAAGACCACATTTGTACACTTTTGGGCAAAGTAATTTGATACTTTTGTGACAACTGACTTTCTAAATAGGTAACACTGAGTTCTGATAGCAAGACAAATTATTTTTCTGCGTGTAATGCTGAGTGGCGGCCATGATTTAGGCCGTACATAGTTTCTATACTTTTATATCTGGACTTGTCAAGAAATGAAAGGAAAGATGAAAGTGTGTTTTCAGTGTTTGTGTAATATTGTGTTTTTTAATTTCCCCTTCTGTATGTATATGGTGCTGGCCACCTCCTTTAAATTCAGTGTGTGTCTTTTCTAGTCAGTCAGTTTTGTGATTCACTTGAAGTGTCTAGTCCTGGTTAGGTTTTGCTGTGAGTTGTCCTCAGAGATCAAAAGATCAGAGCAACCTTATGTTATTTGAAATAGTTTTTTTCTCCTCTGACATGACATGAAACTTTGTTGACATTTTGGTCTGCTTTTCACCAAAGCTGATGTTTGAGTTTTTAGTAGCCTAAGCAAGTTCTAATAAAAGACGGTCACGATACACCCTCACTTTGCTCTTGCTTTGTGGCAATGGATGTTTTTGTGATTTGCTGATATTTGTTAAGGCAGATCATCACATGCAGAATGCTACTTCCTGTCTGACCCCTTTTCCAGTTGTAAGTTGGTGTGATTGACATAACTACATATACATTATATAGTCTAAAGAAAACAAACATTACCTCATGCCACCCTTATTCTGTACTTTACTGCTGACCATGAAACCAAGAACATTATATAAAATGAAAAAGGAAAACAATACAATCAAAAACACTGGGGATTCCTGCAAATAATGCTGTTCCAAAAAGCCCTGGATCATGTGACTTGGCCTGACCTTCCACACCTACATTGTTCCTTTTAACAGATTATCTTACTGGAGTAATATCAGGGCACTTATTTTACAGGATCTGTGCCAGAAAGATTTAACAAACTTACCTTTTGGCTTCTTCCCTTCCTCAGAGTCCAAAGAGCTATAAGAGAATAAAAAGACAAATTTGAGCGGGAAAAAGGAAACAAGGTAAATGATAATAGAATTATGTGGGGTATATATGTGAGTATATCTGGACATTTGAAATACTAGATTAATACAACGAAAGCGAGATAAGAGAAACCTAAATTAATGAATCAACGTAAACTGACTCACAATGCCTGGACCTGAAAGGTCTTTGTCAGCAAGGCAAATGATGAAAGTTCACCTTATCATCTTTTCTCTCACACTCACAAACACTGTATTAAAATTTCACAAGGTCACTGAAGTACATGGAGGAGAGGCATCTCTTCTGCAATCAAAATCAAACTACCTTTTTAAACATTATGACCAAGGGCTTGGAGTAGAAAACTGCTGACATTTGATTAGCTTAAAATCGGTAATATTACCATGACACTGTGACTACTTAAAAATATAACAATTTTGGCATATTCTGTTATTGCTGCTATATTTAAAAAAATATATATATCAAACTGCTCTTCAGAGTCTGTTAATCAGGCAAAAATGCTACTTAGGCGTACAATTCACATGTACATAAGCTGCTGTAAAGTTAATCACACTAGTATCAGTAGACACAGTCCTCGGTGAGTTCCAACTTCACACCTGACAGTTATGCTTAAATTATAAAATTAAATAAACACACAATCCCCCCCCCCCCCCCACACACACACACACAAAAATATAATCTAGCAAGCTCATTTTCTAATAAATAAACAATGATAAGAACGAAAGTGAAGCGAACTACATTGTACAGCATGGAAAACCATGGCCAGCCGCAAAGAGGCTCGGTCTTTACCTACACAGTTTTCTTATGACATACTGACCAGACCCGTGGTTCTTTGGGTATTCAAAGACTACGACTATGACTAATCAGGTCTAGAAACTTGAATCCGTATTTTAGTCCCTGCAGGAACCCTTAAAGAGGTTAGGGTGGGGTAAGCAACAAAATTCTCCCAAACAAGTTGAATTAATTAATGGGGCACACACACACTCACATATTCACTCTACAGTAAGCTTCACTGGCAGAAATCTCCCCTAACAATGCAACTGCAGAGAGACTGCAGGGTGCTTGATTCACATTGAGCCGTTTTCTTTCTATACAGTTTTCCACATCACTGACGGCCCATGAGGTTGCAGAAACACTGCCTGCTGGATGTATGGGTAAATTTCTGCAAAAGATTAACTGCAAGGAAAGGCTCAATCTTCTCCGGCTGTTGTTCATCAGGACATTACTCATCCCTCAGCGTTGTGTGGCTTTGAGTTGCTCAAATCTCCCATGCTCCACAATTAATCTCTCGACATTGTACACATTTAGCACTGACATGTCAAGCACAGAGCAATGGGATTGTCCACTGGAAACATTTCTCTGCACGCCCCCTGCCGCCTGTAATTCAGCACCACCAATGTTGAGAAACATCTGGACGTCAAGCTCCAGGACAAGAGATTTTAAGATCTCCTTTGTACAAAAACCAAATAATTTGGGGTAGATCAGAAGTCTTTAAAATGTATTTTGTGTTATGTTACAAAGCAAAAAAAAAAAAAAGTGTGTTCATGGACAGAATCAAATTAATAAATCAATTAATTTGCCTGCATGCTCAGACGAGCTGGTTAGGTCAAAACCTATATACCTGCTATACATTAAACTTGGTTAATCCAAGTTATACATTATGTAGAACATAGACTCAAACTAGTAACAGGATTAGAGATTGCATTCCATTACTAAAAACTAACCATTTGACCCAGACTTAGGTAAATAATAATTTTAATAACATTTACCCAGACCTGCCTAATCACAAAGATCCAGTTCTACTCTCAGATGACAACTATGGTTAAGGGATGAACTCTGGCTTATTCCCATTCTAAACATTTATTTCTGGATCTTCAATCCAGTGAAGCACTTAAGTCTTTAAACAAACACTTAAGTGTTTCATAGTTTGTTTAGACTTTAATAAAATGATTTAAATAGCACCCACTGGTGCTTAAACAGACGAAACAAAGGAATATCCCTACACAGTACCAGAATCACATTAGCATTTAGAGTGGGTAACACAAAAGACTAGAAAAGATGCAGCCAGGGCCAGCTCAAGTTTCTTCAGGAACCCTACGTGGGATATCTGGGGCATTATTCTAAAATGTTTAAAAAGGTAAACTAAAAAGGCTTTATGTAGCTTGTTGTTGAAATTTAATGTACCAGTTCTGTTTTCCGGTGACAGAAATCAATGAAGCACAATACCTTCTTTAAAATAAAAAAAATGTAATTAAGCTAAATCTCTATTTGCATAAATCGCTTTGGATAAAAGGACCTTCCAAGTCAACAATTGTAATTTTGTTTAAATATGCATATCACACCATGCACTGTTTTGTCAGGTACTTTTTTGGGATATTTTGTGCGTGTGAGGTTGGGAGGCTGAGGAAGGCAGCCCCTTTAACAGTTTCTCAGTCAAATGAAGCATGTTTTGTTGGACTTCTGGTGAGAATTAGTGCATTAGATTGAGAGAAAGTTTTGCTACATTCAGCTTTCCCCTTTATATTTACATCATTCAGACTTGTTTGAAATTTAATTTTATGAACACAAACAGATAATAGGTGTATAATTTGCATAATAACATGTAAATTTCATTTAAAAAACTTTTTCAATATGTAAATGGAGATAAAGACTTCCTGCCTTCCCCCCAGCATGAGCACTTCTGGGATTTCCCCCTATTTGTTAATAATTGCAATGATGTATTTTGTGTTCCTAAAACTGTGCTGTGATTAGTCTTTCTAGGGTAATATTTATCATATGTACATATTGTACCATTCGGAAAATTCCACTTCAACTGCAGCTGCAGTAACCAGAGCCAAAACAAAGGTTTTTGGTGGGATGAACTCACCTGCCCATGGGGGATGAATCTCTGATGGAGTCATCCGTGTTGCTATTGGAGATTTCAGAAGGTTCTTTTGTGACAAAGGGTGTGGGACTTGAGCAGGAGCCGTCTTCCTCTCCTTTGTCAAGCAGGACCTCTGTGTTGCTGGGTACCTGGACTCCACTCGTCTTGCTTCTGTCATCTTTATCAAGGCACTTGTCCACAACTAGCCTGCTGCTATTGGGCTCAAGGACAGCCGGCTCACAGGGAGCTGTGCCGACAGTGTCCATGGTCACCTTCCTGTCTGCCTTTACGTACTTGGAAGGGAGCTCCTCCATTTTGCCATAGCGCTCTGCTAACTCCCGCCTCCTCTCCGCTTTGTACCTGGCAATCCGCTCAGCTTTGGATTCCACACCTGGGCCTTCCATGGTCTCCACAGTATCCATGCTTTCCTCTCTCTTCCTGTGGCTGGACTCAATGGCACTTGGTCTTCACGCAGTTTCAGAGCATTTGAAATAGCCTTTTTCTTGGACCAGGTTACCACAAACACTCAGAGGGTTCACAGGAGGGGTAAAGAAAATTCCAACCACAGCACCAGTTCCAGTGTATCCCCCTGATTGGCTGGTCACTTCATCAAAATGAACTTACCGCTGGAACAAACAGAAGAAGACTGTTAGTATAGCACTCCATGCAGGGCCATACCAACCCCTACTTCCTAAATACCACTGAGGCTACACACACTAGCTATTGCATCTTTATTTATATATGTTACATATTATATATAATATAGTGAACCAAGGGAGGCCACAATGGTGACAATCTGTGTTTATGGACAGAACCAAAATTATAAAACACAAACACTGCCGCCTAAGATAAAAAACTATAATTGGTGCCAGTGCCTTAGCTCCTGTCAGTTAGTTGTTGATTTGCCTGTATGATCCGTGTAGCTGGTTTGGTCAAAATACAATGGGGCAGAATGGTAAACTTGGTTAATGTATAGCAGATATGAAACCCTTATGTAGCGCATGGACTCAAACTAATCACTGGGTTAAAGATTTCATTGCTAAAAAAAAATAACCAGACAAATTTGCCTAGACCTGCCAAATCACAAAGCTGCAGTTGCACTCCTATCAGATGACAGCTATGATTTAAGGTTTAACGATTCCTGTAGATCTTATGTTAATCATGAATAATTTACACTAAAACCATCCCAAGCACACCGTAAGCATTCAAATTTATAGTGCGTCCCCCTTGCAGTATCTGAGAGAATTTCTCCAGCTGCATGTTAAAGAGATGATAAGAAAATGCCGGGACTGAGAACACAAGCCTGTTCCTGATGAAATACAGTGGGGGCCAAGTGAAAGAGCTTAGAGAAAAGAGCCGATTGGCACTGATCACATGGCCCTGCAGAAGCCCACTGCTGTCCTGTAACTCACATAACCCATTACAACACATACACCTGCGCGGGGTAGAGTGCAGACATGCATTCAACAATGTCTTCCCTACCCAGCTGACACAGAGAGACGATAGCACCCCTGCCCCAGTACCAATCACATATGCTGCTCTGGTTCAAAGTGCAAACAGGTTTTTCAATGTTTACATTCCAAACAGAGGAGGGGGCACTGTAACACTAGCATTAAGTGCTGGCATTTCACAACACACAAAGGATTGCTGAAGTTACGAGTTACGAAAAGTGGGGTCATTTTATTAAAAAGGGGAAGGAACCCCCCTTTAGAATTCCTGAGACAACGAGTGCGCGCTAATGTGGCCAATATGGAATCCAATCTCTAGTAACTGTTCCTGAGGGAAAAGAGGCCCAGGATCGCCAAAGTTTGAAGGAGTCAGTTGTATAAAAGCATTATTGCAGCAAAGGTGTGTCTTAGAGCGTGAAATGTGAAATTTTAAGATTTGCAAGTCGCTGGGGATAAGAGCAACTAAATAATAATGAAATAATGAGACATGGTTTCCACATCTGGTTCAACACACTCATTGCCTGCTGGGACACTAATGAAAACCAGAATGTTTTCCCCTTAAAAAAAAACAAAAAAAACACTGAAGGTCAGGACACTCTCACACTACAGGGACCACGTGTGAGTTCAACATGACCACATATGGCATCCAGAACAGGACAGACACCAGGGGAGTATCCCCAGCCACCAGAATAAAGGAATATTTTACTGTAACCCACAACAGATATACCATTTGTAGAAGTGTAAAAATGTGTAGGTACACAGGCTAAATATTCCCTCAGAATGCAAAAATGCCTGAAGGTCTTCAGTGAAAGTCATGATATATCTCTGTAGGAATTAAACTTAATCAACTCATCTCAGAGTTCACCTTTTTCTCTCTCTCTCAACTATTAAAACAAGTTGTGTGCTTTAGGCTTTTGAGACCACACAGGCATTTTATTCAGTGCCTGACATTTAAAAGCACCACAGTGTTATACTACAAACAAATAAAAGCCAGACAGGCACATTACAAAGGCAACATTGTCTAAAATGGCACTCCTAGCACCTTGCATTCTCTGTGCACCCCAAAATATTTTCCAGCTTAACACAATAAATCGGCATCCACAGGTTCAGGTACAATATGTTTTTCATGTAGCATTTTGCATAAGTGAACTGCCACAGGAAAATAGTTAAATCTAGTAGTCCATTTAGTAATAGTCCATTTAGTAATGATTCTAATGAAGGTAGAGGAAGGGTTAGAGGGTCAGATATACGATCATCTGTGAAAACAATGAGTATGTCACATTTGTTTTCATGGGGGATCTTATATCTCATCCTTTTTTGTACCTTCATTTGAATCATTACTTTTATATGCAAATTCATGTTAACACAACCTTCATTCATCTTGCTAGGCATACGAACACTGTATTTTGTTCTGCTCACCCACACTGGACCAGACCACCAACAGATTTACAAGAGCCGGGTTTTACAACACAACCTCACCTTCACTGCCCTTATAACTATGAATCACCGAGATAATAGACTCATTGTGCCACAAGGAGTGGGTCTCTTGTAGATTTAATACTTAAAACAACTCCAGAATTATTATTTTTGTAAAACCTGCCAAATTATTTCAGTTACAACGGAATTATCGGTGTGGGAAGGTTCTTTAAATTATTTTTTAAATACTCGATTTTCTTACTTGTTAGCAAGGTTTACCAAAGCATTCAGTACAGTACACAGTAAATCACATCCAAACAGCTGACTACATTTGAAATAGTCTTTTCAGGACTCAGCGACAAGAATATCGTGGCTCTGAAAACTGCCAGGATGTGCATGCTTATGTCATGGCAGGCGAAACATTAGACAGTACTCACAAAATGTTGTTTCCGCAAATTGTAGAGGAATCTCTCTGCATACACCAATCAGCAAAGGACCAAAGCACTGCTCAGCACAGAGAGCACAGACATTTTCCGCTGGCTGTGGGAACGGCTCTGCCATCCTCTTCCAAATTGGTCAAATCAGTATTCTCCAACGATTCAAACATAATAGGGATTTTCCATCTGAAGTCAAATGCACCCACACCCACTCACCTACCCAGACTCACCAACACAAACATTCAAAGGTTCGTCTGCAGCAACTACATTTTACAAAGGCTGATTTTTCACTAAAACTCCCACCTCTCCTCTGTGTTCCTAAAAATGATGGCATACAATTCTGGGTATACATTTAAAAAATAAATTCTGTTAAAAGCCTTATGTTTATGGTTGAGTACTGTTACAGGCCAATCACTGCGAATAAAGAGATAATGACATGCGTGCTTTCACTTTTTAATTTAATGTTTTGACTATTTAACAATCTTTTTAACAATTTAATATAATAAGCCAGTAAAAAATGTAATGTATATGTAACTGAAAAATGTAACTGAAAACAGATGAGCAAATCCAACCGACTTTTAGGGCACTGTTCTTCACCGCTGTTGCAGGGGGTGGCGCATTATGTGCATGTCATCGTTCTGCCGCAGCACTTACGGACTTGATGCCAGTAATTATTATCCTAACTGAACTCATTTAGCCAGTGTTGCGGTTATGAGCTGTTTTCACAATGCTGGAAAACCAGAAATACAAATGAGAAATCGGGGCTCACATGGCTAAGTATACAGCAGGCCGTATCTAGGTGCTGTCGGTAGTGTAGTTTCGTCTGATGATTACATCCCCCCCTCAGTCCTACCGCAGTAACAGGACCAAAGAGGTCATAAAACAATGGTTTTCTCACAGAATACTACTCAGACTCTCCACTGGCATGCTGTAATTTATCATGTGCAGTTTACACCCAACCACAAACATAGCCAATCACATACTGCCAATTTCCTGGCATGCCACCATTAATATTTTGATTATTTTGGGGCTTTCCACCATGTCAACACAAGTGCATAGAGCAGAAACGCAGCTAAGGCACGTAGGGTTCTGAAGAAGGCATGTACTCATGTTTTTTTGTTTTTTGTTTTTTGCAGAAAAATCTGTGATCACTTAGACACAAACCACATTGTAGAGAAACTACCCATGGATATTTAAATGTAGAGTTTTCCATGGGAAAATGTTTCCCTGGAAAAAATTAATCCAAGAGTTACAAGTCTAGCCTTCTTACATTAGACATGTGTCTCAGTGTCTGATATGCTACACACATGGTTAACAGAGGATAACTTAGTCTCCTACTACACTTCAAAACTAGAACAGTGTCTAAAACCACAAAAAAACTTTAAAATGTACATGGTTTTACCCATTTCTGTTGCAATATCAAATGAGAAATTGACTGTTCTTACCAATTCATCATATTTGAGAGGCTAAGAAATATAAATACAGGCATACTGTTTTAGTCTTCAAGATCTTAAGACATGTTATTTCTGAGACTATTACAAGCATGTTAAATATTTTACCTTTTACCCAGTTAGTATACCTGGACTGGTCTGAAAACATGGTGTCACACTATGATTTTGCTTCTGTTTTTATTGCAAAGTAGTCCAAAATCATTTTGTTACTGAATCCAGGCCACTTACACAGTACTGTAGTTAAATTCTAGTCCAGGGGTATGGAGGACCAATCTTATGACATAAAAGAAGAGCGGACCCAAGAAGAATAGCTTATGACCAAATCTTCATGGTAGTTATACTCGCCCTACAGTGGTGGATTTATATAGAGAGAGATGCCTTTATGAGTTTAATATATATCAACTGAAGCCCTGAACCCCTTCTCAGAAAGGGACAATGCAACCCATTGCATATTCAAACATATAGAAAAACCTTCTTACATGCATGTTGCCATTAAACAGCACCTATCCACAGGCCAGTTCAATTTTGAGCATGAATTAACTCAGAGATAGAAATTGATAATTGCTTATCAAATGCCACATACTTTGCCAAATGAATGCTTTAAAAATTCTGTACAAACCTAGCACTGAAATTTCACCACATAATACAGGGTGCAATAAGAAAAATTTCCAGGCAGAGACTCTACATTTTATGCTTTAATGACCACATCATCACATCATCATCTAGCACACTGAGCCCCCAGCATCTGAAATTCACATTCAAGTTTCCACCATGAGAAGGAAGCATGGAAACTTTCTTACTGCAAGCAAGCTAGGTGCCCAAATGGGCTCTCGCTGAGGGCACAGAGCAATCTGACTGCTATTCAAATCTATCCCCCCAGCTGTTCTTATTGGCTGCTGCTCAGTGATCTATGAGAAGGAGTTTAAACAGAAGGAAAGAAGGAAAGAAGGTACGAAAAAAGAGAAAAAGATCTCAAAGGGTCAAAGAAACAGGGACAAGAACTGAGAGGTTATTTTGACAAGATGTTGTCCTACCTCTCCTGAAGGAAAGAGAGGGCACAACAAAAAAGGCACCCCCGATGTCCAGGACAAATTAGTGTAAAAGGGGGACAAAGAGTGCGCCGCTGCAAGTATCCCAAGTATCCCAAGCAGTGAGTTTGTTTTGATTCCTGAGGATCACGTGACTAGCCGAGCGACAGGGCTCAGTGTGGCCCATCAGCTCGTAATCCAATAATGCAATCTGACATGTGCTAAGCAGCAGATTAAGAAGAAGCAATTCACTATAAATATGGACAGATGAATTCCCAAGGAGAAAAATTAACGGCGGGGAAAAAGATAAATGTGTTTCCATTTAGAAGGATTCTCCTAAGCTAATTCAAATTTATGACCCACGGTCTCATCAATGCCAGAATAAAAACCCAATTACAAACACAGAGCTTTCTATTCTACTTATAAATGCATTTGGTCAGTTTTATACAGACATTGCCAACATTAGCTAAATGCTGCGCAACACTCTCTTTAATAATATGACTCATCTGAGAGGGGCATACTGGTTTCGGATGTTTTGCTGGGATTCTTGTGGGGTGGGGAGCTGTCTCCAATGCAGGATGTTGCCTGGCAGTCTGCCAACAGCTCAGGCAAAAAACGAGTTCTGAGTCAGATTAGTGTTTGAAAATCGTCAACCCCCAACAAACACACAAACCCCCTGTGGGTATTCAATGGGCCAAACTACTACTCCACCCATTGCCTAGCAGACACCGTGTCAGCAACATTAGGCACTGCATCCTGCCTAACCGACAGACTACAGCATCCACATTCTGTTCATGGGCTGGAAAGCAGTAGAAGGTGGACTCATGGGGGCTGCAATAAGGCATTTGGAGTGCTTTTATAAGACCTTTTGAAGAAGTAATCAACAATAAAAATGTATAGCTCAAATGCTATTTCACAATAGCTCTACATAAGATCCATGTGGCAAGTGCTTCACTAAAGTGATGCTGGTTTGCAGCCGATTTCCAGTTCAGCATCCTGTATCACGCTGGGACATACCCAGTCCAGGAGCAGTCAGACACCAGGACACGGAGGGCCAGTTCAGGGGTTTTATTTGACATAATACAAACTAAACACATAAAAACCTTAAAATTTTAATAAAATGTCCTGTCTTAAAAAATCTGCTTTTAACTACGGAAACAAAAATTAAACAAAACACAGACTATTCCGTCTAAACCTCTCTCTTCGACAGCACTCGCTGTCGTACTTTTATATTCTTTGCTTTAAAGTCTTGCTAAACCATATTCAAGTGTGTAGGTGAGGTCCAAGCAGTGGGTGTGACACCTATGCATGCCTGTCAGTCAGGGCTAGCCCGGGCATGTCCCAGAGTCCTACACACCCCTCTGGCATCTTTTCTTACTAGGTATAAATTGCAAACACTTCTAACCCATGCCTGCATGATGGGATGAAAAAATATAATTCAGACAAAACAGCAAACTTCCTACGGCAGAAACATTTCTGTCACTGTTAAATCTTTACTACTTTTCACACTTGACTAAACGTATCGGATGCCCTGAAAGGAGAATCACAATCGTGTCTGTTTTCACAGTGGAATTATGCACTCAATATGTGGAGAAATACAAAAATATGTTTTGTCAAAGTATTATAACATAGAATAGGACTTAAGCCAAAATATGTAAGTAAATTAGTGACAACTGGTCAAGTACAGTAAATCTCCCCCCCTTCATTCTGCCCTCAGGAATGACATTTGAAACTATATAAACTCTACATGCTGTGCAGATAGTTTCTATACTTTTATATCGAGACTTGTCAAGAAATGAAGGACACTACAACATTGGTTTGGTTTACCATCTTTCTTTGCCATGATACTGAGTCAGTGCACAGGCTTAGTTATGTGCCTTAAAGGAAAACAATATTAAAACCAGTTAAGATTCCTTTTGAATAAAATAGCTATAGGTAAGCCTCTAAATCTGTTATATATAGATTTAAAACGTTTGGTAACTGATTTGGTTGTTTAATTGTGTTTCCAATGGACTGGTCCAGAAGCTTAGAGTTTCAAACAAGAACTGGAACTGTTTTATAGGAAATGGTAAAGGTAGATGGCATAGCCCAACTGTGAATTTCTGGAGGGAACATTGGGGGTGTTTGAATCTTGATTAAATGTGATTTATATAGCAGAATGTTGTTAACGTAAAAACCAGGACATGTGTTTTCAAGTGTTTGTGTAATATTGTGTTTGTTAATTTCCCCTTCTGTATGTATATGGTGCTGGCCACCTCCTTTAAATCCAGTATGTATCTTGTCTAGTCAGTCAGTTTTGGGGTTCACTTAGGTGTCTAGTCCGGATTACGTTTTGTGGTGATTTGGCCTCTGAGAGTGTAAGGGGACAGAGCAGTCTTATAATATTTGAAATTGTCGTTACGTTACGCTACGTTAAATCTAAAAGAACCGGTCACGATATACCCTCACTTTTTTTTGAAAAATGGCATTACATAGGCCGAAATCACACATCAAAAGCTTAAGGTAGATATACACAGATGGATATATATATATATATTCCTTTATTAATCCCCCGTAAGGGAAATTCTGGATTAGTCACAGCAGCACAGGGGAACGTAAAAGAGCAAAATGCAATAAATTGTAATACATTTCAAACCTAATTAGAATTCAACTCAATGTTATCAAATACATTTTAAGTAAAACTAAAGAGCAAAAAATAACGTGACGAACACAATAGGTTTTGTTAAGGACCTTGAGAGTTAGTCTGCATCAGGTCATAAGACTTTTTCGCCCAGGACGGCCTGCATTTGCATAGTAGCTCGGCCCACATCAGCTTATTGAAATATGTAGACTCTTATGCAAAGTATCCTTCTGTTGATGCATTAGCATCGCTCAGAGAGTTTAATGAATGGTTTGTATTATTCCTACTTTAATGTCCAGAAAGTGTAAGCAGTAAATTAATAATCTGACACTGATGCATCCTGAATTGAGACGCACGATTGGAAAGCTGCATATAAGGAAACAGATTTTATCAAACATGATGTTAAAGATGTTAAAGCCCACTTGGTTTTAGCCGTTTTTTTAAAGCCAAATAGGTAAATAACACACAAAGTACATTTGTCATTATGATTATGACTATGCAGATGAGGAATGATCTAAACCACACATTAAAAAAAAAAATAAAGTCAGAATTTAAAGATAATATTTTTAATTATTTTAATACTTAAACTGCCTATAAAAAATCAACTCAACCACTAACCTCAAAGCTTCATAGAAGCAAGTCATAACTTCTCTTACCAAGTTGTGAGAAATACACATATCATTTTGCAAAAATGAGGGATTTTATTTAATTTAACCAATTCAAAGACCATCTACGAGGGCTTAAATAATATTATATCACTGTCTTACTTTACCTGGATTGCCCCTAGACCCAAGAATACCTTAGCCTATAATAATATATGAGGGATAAAAAAGCTGAATAAGAAATTTAACAGCATTAAGATCACAACTTCAAGCAGGTTTTAAAAAAAAAATTATGTCATTTAGTGATCAAACAAAAACAAAAGTTTGTCTCAAATCTGCTGGAACTTGCTAAGTTTTTGTCAAAGGCCAAAAATGTTGGCCTAGGGCTAAAGCTCTGTATGAAAGTATTCCCCTGTTGCTTAGACTCATCCCCTCCATCTTACTTTACCTTAGTCTGTGATGCATATCATGTACCTGTCAAAATTCTTACCTATCATTGCTTAACGCATACTGATGTCTACAAAAGCATGTTGTGGCAAATGTTACTCAAATGATCATCCCACATGCATCCCCCCCACACAAATATGTTTATGCACAGTAACCTTGAAAAAGTATTTGCCCTGTCTAATTTTTGCACGTATTTCACATAGGGCTTGGTGATATGGCCAAAAATGTTATCACGATAAAAAAGTTAATATCAGTCGATATCGATAATTATCACGATAAATGTCAAATCATTATTTCTTTCAAGTTTAAAGGCTGATTTTTGCTCCTGAGTGAAAGTTGAAGAAACAAGACGGTTGATTGTGGTTTTAAACTATTCTTTATGGTCAGAAAATGACAAACACTTGACAAACATTTCACAAATCTGAGATAGAACATTCAAAACAATTATGATGATAAAATATTTTTTCAACATAAAAATATGCATGAGTAAAATTAAGTTAAAAACAATTTCAGTCCCTTTTCCTCAACAAAATAAGTATCTTAATACCGTCACTAATTATTTGTCATAAGGGAAGGGCATTTACACTAAGACTGATACCAGCTAAAGGATCCAGGGTACCAGCTACATTGAATGCTCAGTAAGATATCAGAAATTTCAAAACATTAATGTATTTATGATTTTCCATTGGACTGGGATTGTTAATTTGTTATTAGTGAGCTCTACATCAAAAGTGTGTATTTTAATTAGATTAAAATAATTGCTGTTGCAAAGGGAAGGAAAATAAATACGTTGAATTTTTCTAATGTCTGACTTGGCAGTAAAATTTTGGTCATCCAATAGCTTTAATTTGAATTGTGAGTACAGTGAGTCTTGTGTAATGACTGAATAAAGTAAGTGACCTTTCTTCAGTTTCTGGTCATGGGCACTGCACTTTCTTCGGTGTTGCTCATTTAGCTTATTTTGCTTATTCCGCTCAAAACTACAAGCCTGCTAGCCACTGTGTCTGTAAACAATATGACGTGCTGGCCTCTTACCATGTAACTTAACTGGCGCAATGCATACTTCTAGTCCTGCGACATGATTGGCTTTTGGCAGTTCGTAATTTGTTTGTGATTCAAATTAATTTTATCGAAGATTTATCAAACATTTGTTATTTTTATATCGAGGAAAATAATATAGCGATAATTATTTGTTATCGTTTTATCGCCCAGTTACACTTAATTTGGTCAGATCTTTACATGGGTTGTTAGTAGCCTATGTAGAGGGACATCAAACCCCAAAGTTGGGTGCATTTTCTTCTTTTTTTTGGTGTAGAAGTTAATCAAACACACAATGTACAGGCCAGAAAAAAGTTATGGCCCCCCTAGTAAACACAACCCATTTAAAGAGATATTTATGGTGAGTTGTTTGAGTACTTTGACTAAGAATGAAGTTATCAGAACACAGGTGCCAGAAGCACATCAGGCCACGATCAGTTCCTAAAGACTTCCACAATAAAGTTTTAGATGCCTTCTTGAAAGGGTTACAAAGCCATTTCTAAGGCTCTGGGGCTCCACCGAACCACATTCAAAGCCATATTGTCCAGATGGAGAAAGTTTGAGGGAGTAGTGATTCTTCCCAGAGGTGGCTGCCCTATCAAAATCTCTCCAAGAGAAAGGTATAAAATCATCCAGGAAGTTACAAAAACCCTAAAACAGAGAATGTTCAATGGACAGATGAGTCAAAAGTTTTTGTTGGGCTTACATGCCTGACGAAAACCAAAACACTGCATTCTGCAGCAAAACCTCATACTAATGGACAAACATAGCAGTGGTAGTGTCATGGTTTGGGGACGCTTTGCTGCATCAGGGCCTACAAGGAAATTTTGGACCATTTAAATTAAATAAGTATCAAAACTTTGTGTTATTTGTTCACTCTTTTATCCAATATTTGGTTTTGGTTGAAGATCTAATAACATTCAGTTTTGTAGAATAGGCCCTAATTTTAGCGTCTTCAGAAAGGAGCTATAGAGTCAGAGGACCAGATGCAGCCATAATTCCTGGCATTTATTGGATATTTAGCAACAATGACCCAGGCCACACCAGGCATCCACAAAAAAAAAAAAAAAAACCCAAAACCACCTTACCCAAGCCTTTTTATAGAGCTCCAGGGGCATAATCAAAATGATACAAATGATCTACAAGGGAGTAGATACTCAATACCCCACATACCATTTTGGCCATGCATCGCTCACCCAGGACCTGCTAACAACAACAGGACTCACATTCACAGAAACATTCTTGATCAAAATTATAGAGTAATTATTGTAATTACCGTGATTATGACTTTTGGTATGAATTAAATAGTTTGGTCAACCAATGAACCATATATATGTTTGCTTCTTTCTTCAGGACTGGCAATTCACCATGGGATGTCACACAAGCACAAACACACACACACACACACACACACACACACACACCACTCATGATAGGACAGGGAAGAGAGAATCTTCATTTAAAGTGTCAAAAATGTAGACAATCAGAATGAGAGTAAATACTTTTTCAATGTATTGTATTTAAATGAATCTGACTTCCGCACATAATAAAAAGCTGCCCACACATAAACTCCAAATATGGGCAATCTATGAAAGGCGGTTGAACAGAAGTACGCTTAGGCCAGGATAGGTGGATATTAATTATATTCCATTTTATTAACATTAGTTTTACAACATATAAAAAATAAACTTAAATCATGGTAAAGGTTAACATCCCACTACCATTTAAGGTAAAAGTATATAAAAGAGCAAGTTCTGACCCTGACTCTAAGTAACTCCATGTGGGTCCAACAGCAGCTTTCCCCTGGATCCTAAAACATCTGTTAATACCATGCAGCCCAGCAAATGTTTACAAACACATACTAATTCAAGCTGCATATGCTGTACACACACAGAATTAATCAAAGACCAGGCCTGTTTAATTAAGATAAGGGCCTAAATAAAATTTACTTTTGCATAGAGTTACACAGGTTTTCATTTCTTCAACTAGCTTGTTAGAATAGAAAAACTAAAACAATAATAAAATGAACGGCCATAAAGAAAGTGGATGCTTGGAAATATAATTTCTCTCTGCCAGTCACAGCACTGAAGCTTCATTCATCACAATATGTCCCTACACTATGTCTGGTTCAACGTTTTTTCAAACGTTCTGGTTTTCAAACGTTCAAAATTTGTTTGACAAATCGGTGTTACGATCTTACACAGCCTAAAGGCAATTGCTATGAACATTGCATATACTTCACTGTGTGACTTAAACTATCCAATACTAATTTTATTGGGGCATGTATACTGATTGCAATTACTTCACCATTTGGGACATAACTGAAACTTCAGTATAAACTTTTGGAGTGAGAAAGATCACTACCAAGAGCCATGTTTTTACAAATTAATTGTTGTGACCATCCACACAATATTATTCAGAGAGCAATTAGAAAAAAAATATTTTAAATAATTAAAAGAGATAAGTGAAATACTTTTCATTTCAAATCATCGTCCACCCATACTTGAAAAATCGTGACTTTTTGCAGACATAACTTCTTGTTATGAGTGAAATGAGACCATTATCATCTTGAGTGGCGAATGAAAAAACAAACAGGCATAAAGGCAGAACTAAGGCTAGGACTAAATCAAAACTTTTGCAATCCATTAATCTTACTCTAAATAACTGTATTAAACAACTTTTTTCTTTCTTTCTATGAGTACTAACCAAAAAAATACAATATCATTAAATGCAATTAGCGGGTTGTCAAAGTTTTGAATTGGTCCCAGCCTAAGTTATTGTTCACTGCAATTGATACAACAGCGTCTGTTTTTATTTAAAGGGGGGCTGTGTTAAAGTACATGTTTGCGTCCAAGTATATGTATGTTTATTTTCACTATTTGCATTAGTTGTCAAAAACATTCATGCTTTTTTATTGCATGTATAGTTTTTATTCATTTTAAATGGGATTGAAACATGTTTTAAGGACTATAACGAGGCAAAGTTTTATTGTTGGAAACAGTATTTTGTCATTTATTTTGATCTGTTTAGTTGATAGTTGGCATAAGAAGATACATAATCAGATATTTTCAGTATAGAAGAAAAAATGAAAAGAGGGTTTAAAAAAAAATGTATTATCTGAAGCTAAGATGGGGGACATGAGTCCCATGCAACATGAGCTGAAATTCTGCACCCATGGTAGCACCAACAAATTAAATTTGAGTTCACAAAAAAAATCCTGTTTAACCTTCACAGGCCTCCTTTCACTCACATTTGAATCATACTTTTCTGTTTCAAAATACAATGAATTAAGATTTAAAGTCAGAGTCTTGAGATCAGAGAAGCCTATAAATAAGTCAATTTGTTCTGATCCGATTTATCGTGCACTTTCTCACTATCAAAATTATATTTTCTGTACAATCTCAAAGATCCCTTTGAGAATAAAGTTAGTACTTTTAAAACGTTCAAAATGCCGAACTATTCAATTATAACACCCACTGGGTGTCTTTTTGACCCCACGTAGACACCCAAATATACTATTTGGGGAGGGGAGGGGGGGTCTCACAAATGAGAATAAACATGTATCACCCATTTCTGGTGACTCTAATAATAAAAATAATAATTATTATTATTATATTTATTATTATTACAATCACCATGACAACTATTTATAATGATAATAGCCTACTCATGCATGCTTCTACACACATTTCACAGACTCGTTTTATTATTCGTCCCCTAAAAATACAACGGAAGAACACTAACGTTACAAGTTTACTCATTAAAACGATGGATGCAGTAATTCAATGAGAAATTAAATCAAGATCGGTATTAATGTAATCCACTCTATAAAATCGTCATGAAGAAGTCTAACCTTTAAAATGTATATTTTCACTTTCATTTGATGCATTTAACAAAATATGCATATGACTCAACTGAAGATGGCAAACTATATTAAAATAGATTCGAATAATTAGACAACTATCCAGCAGCATTCTCTTTAAATATTTTGTTTGGTTTTTTCAAAGCCTTCCGAACCACTGAATGTGCATACAGTAAAGCGGAAGAGAAAGCGTATTGTGTATTACTAGCTAGTCGGTTCTTAATAAACTTCATAGCTTAACATATTTTAGGTAAACAAAATATAAATAGGTGCATTACATACCTCATTTCCTTCCAAGTAAATCAGCAGGGTGTGGAAATATTGCTTGTCCCCTTTGTCGTACTGGATTTTCTCCTAATTTTAAAAGTTGGTATCACTCGACTTTTGAAATGACATGCATGAGTTAAAAAGTAACTATATGTTGGTATAAAAGTAAAAGGGTCTTAGCTGTAATTAGGAGGTAAGAAATACTTCGTATTTCCCGCAGCAGTGTGAAAATAGGTAGTCCCGTTTGGAAAACATTAAGTTATCATCCCAGGAAGGCTCACGGCTGAATTATTCACAGAAAATCGACTACTATCGGTCAGCAAAGTGTACTTTCTTATAGACTGAAATTGAGAACAAACTCAGCCTGTCCTAACTTGCCTCAGAACACACTCCGATGCATGTTTAGAAAAGTTTTTCGCTATTTCATATGAAAACTGAAGAAAAGAACAGCAGGCAGCACTCAACAAAGCCCGACCAACTTCAGCCTAACCAGAGTAGGTTTATCTGAACAGTCACTTTTTGTGGATTTCTTTGGTAATCTGACACCATAGGGGCAAGCAAATGTGAAACTAAAAACTTCAGCAATTTCCATGTCGTACGTTAGTTGTAACTCCCATAAAGTTTCAAATATAATCATTTGAGGGGTTTAATGACGTTGTGTATCCACAAGCATTAGTATAAATCTAGTAGAATGTGATCTCCTAGGTTCCGCTTTGCTATTCTGGATACGGCTGGAACGATCGACAGACAAATGCACTTTTATCAACGAAAAACAAAGTGTATAGGCGACTACAATAATTTGACATTGTGTGTATTAAACAACAAGAAAAATATCTGCTATATATATAT
>JAOVYW010000074.1:8682512-8695007 GCA_025775045.1 Hiodon tergisus | reverse complement strand
ACAAAGTGTATAGGCGACTACAATAATTTGACATTGTGTGTATTAAACAACAAGAAAAATATCTGCTATATATATATGTGTGTGTGTGTGTGTGTGTGTGTGTGTTTGTGTTATGTTGAGATGCACAGGTGCTTTGGAAAAATCCGGGACTGAGAAATCAGAATGAGCAGTTGCACATTTTTTCCTACACAAAGAACACGTTGAATGGTTTCAAATTTGACTTCTCATACTATATATCTAGCCATTTGTTTTGAAAGGTCCTGGAAAATTAATAATGTTAATTGATAACAATAGTACGTTGGATGTTTGATGAAAGCATTTTAGGAGTTTTTGTCATCTTCGGTCTAGTCCGAAAAACGGACATTTTAAATAACCCTTTAAAAATTGTCATATAGCCTGTGCATGTATGTCACCGTTATATTACATGTTTATGTTGCATCGTTCAATAAACTATAGCCCCCGAGGGTATGTGTCATTTATTTTGGCGCTAGGTGTGCCAATCCCTGAATAACTATAAATCAGTCAGACTATGCGTGAATTTCAATGGCACTGCCTTAGCAATCACAAATAATTCTGCAATGTCTGCAGTAGTTTCATCAGTGAAAAATTTGGCAATCTTTTTAACCAAGTTGTGAAAGTCTGGCTCACACACCCTCCATTTACAACACAATAAAAACAAAAACAGCTCCTAACCATTGAAACAGAAACAGAAAATTAATTTAAGAAGATAAGTCACAATCTAAACACAAAGGTAACAAACGTCCTCATATTCCTGGTCTCCTTCTTTCACTAGGAAGGCCTCTGCTTCCTGTTTCACATTTGCCAAATTGGTCAGGTGACTAGGGTGTGAAAACAAAGATCCCTTCCATTCTGCCAATCTTTGAAGAGAATTTATGAAAAACTAATTATGGAGTAACATTTGTGTCAAAATAAATTGTAATTATATATTGTGATTTGACAACGTGCATTAGAATTTGTACGGTTAATTAATGGTTATGTTGTTAGTTGTTCGTACATATATATATATATATATATATATATATATATATATATAAAATGTATTTGCACTAGTAAGTACAAACACATTATAAATATTTACTCATTTGAATTTAAGGTTGCATTTAGTCTGCTACTTTTGGAACTTAGTACATTTATCCCATTTCACAGTAATATGCATCTTATTCATAAAGGATTAATTCATTAGTTGGATTATTGTATTCTTTTTGAACAATGAGTGTAAAAAAACAAACCTAAGTGTAAAATTATTTATAAATTATTTGTAAATAACTGTGCTAGGTAAAGTAAAAAGCGAAAAAAAAACTATAATAATTTCATAGGACCCATGAGATGACCAAAAGAGCATAATTTGCATATGGTTGATACATAAGATTATATATTTCAGAATGTAAAGAGCATGTGCTCCCCCATTTTAGTTTTGTCTCTCAAGTTAGCAGGAAAGGGTCAATTATAATACAATTGATATCAAGGGGATAACCGCCAAGTATTAAAGTACTCTACAGCAGTTTTTTTGTCGCCGTCCAACATTTTATTTCTGTGGTTTTACTCATGGTGTTTGACCAACGGTTTGACCATTTTAAAAATTACTGTATCTTGGCATATATTGGGAAATACATATATTATATATACATATAGAAACTTTAAGATTTGATTTATACTGGAGAATCCAATAGAAATTGTAAATTTTACTTCTGGTCCTATAATTCTGCAATTAATTGAGACCTGACATTGATTGTAAATACTTATGAAATCTTAGAAAAGAGGTAAGCCAGAGTGCCAGAGACTGTCATGGTTTTCTTTGCTAAATGCTAAATTATTACAAATTACCAAATGCCCTGGGTACTCTGTTTAATTAGAGAGAGCTTGAAAATCTGTACGATTGTGGTAGGAACGGGGTTACCAACCCCTGTTGTAGAAGACATGACATCTACTTTCCTATTATTCACAAGTTTGTTAGTTTTCCCTTTCCTCTGCTGGCAATGGAGTGACAAAGAGATTCATGTTTTAAAGTATCTTATTAATGAGAGTGGTTGCAACCCGTTCAATTCCCTCCAACTTCATTACTACTTTCTGGTAATACTTACATTTTGCACTGTGATATGTGCGTATGGCGTCCCCTGGTGAGAGAATCTATCATTGCATCATAAGCTAAATTTTGCTAAATACGAAGGGCATAACCTGCCTGCCTCTATTTATTTTTTTGTTTTACCAGCATCATGTAATCCTTAGCTGTAGTTACAATATGGAAAATATTATGCAAAAACTACAGATGGGACTATTTCCTGAGATAACACTTGACTTGAATTTGACTTATTCAAACAATTAACTTATATCTTCTATATAACATTTATTTTGATTATTTTCTTCCTGAACAGTTGGAAGTTTACATGCCTTTGTAAACAACGTGTGCATCAGTCTGCATGTGTATGTGGTGCAGTCAAGATGATTTTCAGTAGGTGTCTGAATCACGGCTTGAGTTCCCCATGATGTAGGGTGCAAACATTTTCCATCCAGGAGGTTCAGCCCAGGTGAAAAATAAAGATTTTGGAATCAGGTTGTCCTTCCTGAAGCAGAATATTTATCTGTACATCAGTCTTTTAAACTTATGATGACACAATGGGGTCACTTTAACACTAAGCCCACCTGTGGACAAAATAAAATGTTAATCTATTTTGCATAACAAATCAGACTTGCTCTTATAAAGATTAACAGTTAGTCATAAGGGCCGCTAAGATCTTGATACAAAGTGACTAGTAGCAAAAATTGTCAGTGACTAGTGAATTCAATGCAAGCTGAATTAAATTGTAGTTAAGGGAAACTCTCCCTCCTGCTAAAATGCAGCAATTTCCAGCATTGTAAAAAAAAAAAAAGCATAGGATAAAATTTGATAATGTGATTACCCATTAGGGAGGTTACCAAACGAATCCTCTTCTGAGTAAAAACACCCTTCGTACATTTTAAGAGTTATACATAAATGAAACTGAAGTGCTCTATTGTTACCTTATCTGAACTCATGTCGGGGCACTTCCAGTTGTACAGATATAGTCGCAGATTCCGATCTCCGATACCAAACTTTAGAGGCTCCATAAAAGTCTTGTTCTCCATCAAGTCCAGTGCATTGAAGACATCAAAACCTTTCTGAAAGAGACAAATATAAACATTGGATTAGAGGGAAAGTGAAAAATGTTTCTGTTGAGCGGTTTTGAGGCAATACTTGACAATAAAACCTATAAGAAAACTGATTCTCCAAACTACATTAATACTGTATTCCAAGATTATAGGATTGGCTACTACTTCACTAACTTAAAATAAGTTACATTGTCTTTGAAACGCTGTTTCTTGGCAAAGACACTAAATGCAGGGTGTTATAAGGCCAACCCCTAACCTCCCACACATACCCCCCACATTCACACACACCGCAAAGCTCACCGATTTTGCCAAGATGAGAGCATCCTCCATGAGTTCTAGCAGCGGTGTGCTCGTGTGCACAGCATAGTACAAATATGCTGCTTTCAAGCTGTGGTGCACCGGGTGGTTCAGGACAGTGGAAGGCAGAGTGTAGAAGCTCACAAAGTCTGTCACCACACCCTCCGCATTCTGCAACATTACCCCAGTCCACACTTGCATTAGCAATATACTCAATGTACCAACAGATAGTCCTACACAGTCATTTCTGAGCAAAGTGAAGGTGCTGTTAAACAAAAGAGATGTTAAACCAATTGTCTATAGACCACTGTGGTGCAGCCTAATCTTGTCACAGTATATGTAGATGCCTATCTTCCACTCATATTTTGGCTTCCAGGCTATATTATTTAATGTAAAAATATGACAGACGTTGCAGATGTCAAAGGGCATCAGATCATTTTAAGGTGTTTGAATCGCACCACCAACCTCAACCACATAAGTGTTGACGATTTCCTCCTGAGACAGCAGCCAGTGCTCTACATCCTCACAGCTCAGAACCGGCACCAAGCTAAATTGCTGCAGGTAAACCTGGAGCAGGCAATGAACCTGCACCACATCCTTCCTGGTCATTGGCCGAAGTCCGGACATCTTTGGGACCTGGGCATGCGATGGTAAGGGTTGGAAGCAGGGAAAGGAAGAGAGAGGGCAGAAGTTGAGTTAGATATGGAAGAAATATGGAAGAAATATATGGAAGAAATTCAGAAAAGAAAAATAAATGAGGCCCATAGAGGGACAGAAGAGTTCAGTAAATTTTCAAAGCTGTATTTTGCATTTAATTACGGTACATTGGTGCGGGGGGGGGGGGGGTTGGACATGTGATCATGCATGTAAAGAAATTAGTTCCACAGTATTAATGCATTAGTGAGTTGTAACGTAGAGACAGTAAAGCTGGGTAACCAAAGGCAGTAGCTGCTGAAGGGGGAAAAAAACAATGGGGGGAGGGGTCAAATGCTCACTTACATCAGGCAGACGATTCAACTTCATGGTCCGTTGCATAGTCATGTTCCGACTCAGATGTGAGAACTTCACTTCAATCAACTTGCGAGGGTTTAGAGGGCGATGCCAGTATCTGCCAACAGTCTAGATTTGTTTTATGCTCCCAATATACTAAACTGCAAATAGTTATACATTTTCATAGATGACGAGAAGAAAAAAAGCAAGTTGTGAAGTAAGATTGGCATACAAGTTTTGGCTTTACACTATAAAGTTTATCCTGCTGATTAAATGCAGTGAAATAATGTGAATAACTGGGCAGCACTGAGTCTCCTTACAGGTAATTTATACGTGTGCAGATCTCAATACAAACCTTATGTGTGAATTGGCATACTTCTTTAAATTTGACTTGAATTTGTGTGCATGTGGTTTTTATCTTTATTGGTCAGGCATTGGGTGTGACCGTCCTCGCAAAAGGCGGGATCTCTAAAGAGGTCTAAACTAGGGCTAATGGCCAGTTTTTTTCACACAAATCAGAAAATAACAGATGCATAAAACTTCTGAATGATCCACACCCGTTAAACGGTGCCACTCCTTTTACAACCCTTCAGTTGTGACTCATTATGGCAAAGGGCGTTAATAGATATAGGATAGATGAGGCAAGGAGCAGTTTGTCATGTGCCAAATGAAGAGGTCCCTACTTCTGCATGTATTATATGTGGGCACTGTCAACCGTACAGACCTGTATGTGGACACAGGCTTTGACAGAACTATGTCAGCACTGTAAACAGCCTGAAAAATTCCTTCAAGGTTGACCCGTCTGGTGATCTCCCTGATCAGAACTGGGGCCACCCGTTTGGAGCGCAGTTTTTTGTGGACACAGAGGAAATTGACGGCCACCATTTTCTTCTCGCTGTGAAGAATTCAGAATATTGCTTGACACAACGTCAAAAATACAATGCCTCAATAGATTGAACCATATACTGTTATGATGTCCAAGCATAATTTTGATGCTGATAGAGGAAGGAGATCATGCTTTCATGCTGTACTAACATGGCATTGATCCTTATATTGGCTGGGATAGCACCAATGAAGCCTACCAACTTCTGGTTTGAGATTACACGCACTCCACAGTGCCACTGGGGCAGCCAACCTGGGGGACATAGGGCCCTGGGAGTGAAGAGAAGGAGCAAAAGGGTCAAAAAGAGGGGAAAGCCTGTGGGAATTAAGATCTAGAAATTTACTTCAAATGTTTTGTATAACAGCAGATATGCTTTGGAACTCTTTTGGAATTATTTTTAAAAATCTAATTTCTAACATTAATTTAACATAAATTTAAATTGAATAAAATATGGTCTACTATGTCCATAATAATTATATTAATAAAATAAATCAAAATCTACTTACTTAGAACCGAATAAGCTTCAGACTAGATCGAAAATCAAATTTAACCTGTATAGTTCAACCGTTTAACATAGACATACGTTTTGCAGTTCCCAATGGTGGGATCCCTGCTTTTAAAGAAATAAATAATTAATATTTATAATAATTAATATTGGGGAGAGAAAGTTGGAGCTTTAAAAATGAAAGATAATGTTGTTGCACACAAACTAAATGATGACTACACTTACCATAGCAGGAACTCTGGGGAGTAATAAAACCTGAACATGTTGTCATCATCCTCCACGTAGTTCTCATTCAGCAAGGTGCACAGTTCTTTTAACTAGCAGCATGAGAGAGGAGAAAAGGGAGACGTTAGACTGTAAGCGTTCTGCTTGAGGAGGAGGTGATGTAGTAGACAGAAGGCTGCTCACCACACTAGGCCTCCCCAAATCCAGGGTTTCCCATGTAAACCCCACTGGAAGGCTGTACGGCACCTCACGGATGTCGGTCTTGTCTGACTCAATGGGACCGTGGGATGTCCCCAGGTCATCTGGAAAGAACAGAACAGAAGAGAATTCCGTAGAAAGAGAAAAAAATACACTGAAAGTGCTCTTTTCTATTTATGATTTTCTTACTGATCACCTTCTCAGCTACTGTTTTTGAGCAAACACTCAATTTCTATTATGCCCCAGAGCTATGACATGAACTGGATTCAAATCTCGAAGTTCCAGATCATAAGGCCCAGTCTGTGTTCAAGCAAGGACCTATTCCGGCTGAGCCACTCTGTAGGTTTTTTATTTATTTAACGTAATTATTAAAGCAACTATGCAAAATGAATCATATATCTGAAGTCTCTTCTTCGTATAATTATCATTAAAAATAATTCAGCAATTTAATTTGAATTTAGAGACACTATTAATTTGACAAAACGTGATTTGGATCTCTGATGAAAGTAAAGCATAAAGTGTTTAAGCCCTCAATAATCAAACTTACTTTGCTCTGCTATATACTGTGAAAAATGATATTGCTTGGTTAACATACCCAGTTTTGGGACAGGCTGCATATTCCAGAACTGGTAACCATAGTGCTTGGCCTCTTCAATGGTCTTGGGAGGTCCCTGGCCCATGTGGAACATATGAATGGACTTCCTGATCTGTTCCAGCTTCTCTGGCGGCAATGTGTTCAGCTGAACAGAGATATAAGTCAGACCGGGACCCGAAGACTGTTGAGAAGTCTATATAAGGCATCATGAAAACACAGTTACATACACATGCACATAAACTGGAGATATACACACATACATGCACAAAATGTATGTCTTAACAAACAAATTCTGTCAAGCAGTGTCATTAGAGCACACCCATGGGTCCTGGTTTCATATCCTGGTTTTCTCAAGGCCATATTGTCAGGCACTTACAACACACAGGCCTTTCTCAAAAACTGTTTATTTATCATAAACCAAGTATACATACACACTCTTAGCTATCCACCTGAATCAAAGAGAGAGCTTTCATGAAACTCATATAAAAACATATTTTCCTTACCATTTCTATAGGATCCTGTGGCATATCCTTCAATTCTGTTTTGTCCTTTCTCCTCTTTTGTTTCTTTTTCTGCTTAGCATTGCTGTCATCTTCCAAGCTCTTGTCACTAAAGAAAAACAAAACTGTTAATACTCCTAACCCAAAACAATCAAACAGAAGTCTTAAATTTAGTCAAAATGTAAACACATTACGGTGATTTTTGATCCATCATCTGGCTTATAATACAAGAAGCCACAATGCGTTAACTGCTGTGTTCCTCTCTTAGTTCACAGGTTTTTGTCATATTACTCCTTATCTGGGGCAGCAGTTACTGGGAGGTAGGAGCTGCCTAGTCCCTCCACCCCTTCCCTCCAAATGTCTGCATTCCAGATTAAACAAGAGAGCTGAGTCAGTTTGGAGAGAGATATGCACACTTTCATGTATCACTGGCAAATTCCTGTAGCATCATGCGGTGTTGTAATGATGGAGAATAATAATATTCTGTTACACCACAAACTCTTAATCTTCACCATGGACAATGAATGATACTTAACAAGATGAAAACAAGAAGCATAATTAATTATATTAATAAAAAAACACAATCAAGAAGTGCAAACTACTGTACTTCAACAATAAACAATAGTATTGCATTGTATTTAAATCTATCCATTCCTCATGTTTGTAAAAAAATAAACTTCTTCATGCTGCTGACCACATAGCACCGGAGAAGAATTGGGAATTTTTCAAGTCTGCAACTCCCTCTCTTTGCCAATTGCTATAAAAAAGTTGTCTTCTGACGTTTGCCCTCATTACCAAAAATCCCCCAGCTTAAAAAAATTAATTCATTTTGAACATTTTTCAGCAGAGAAAACAGAAATAGAGAACCACGTTTGTATATCCTTACAGATTACAATCCAACACATTTATTATCAAGAAAAAGAGGAGGGGATGGGGGGGGGTTATGAAGTGTGCATCCCAGCAGCATACCAGAACCTGGCAGAGGTCTTCAGCAAGAACAGAGCCATAGCACTTCCTCCCCATAGAACTGGGAATTGCGCAATCTCCATCCATGTTAATCCCGGAACCCGAGGCAAAGGACAGTTACCTTCAAGAAGCCTATGATCAAAGACTTAATTCATCCCCCAACCTCCCCTGTTGTGGCCAGCTTCTTCTTCGTAGAAAAAGAAGGACGGCAGGCTTCGTCCATGCATCGATTACCGATGTCTGAAGCACGTCACCATCAAGAACAGGTACCCACTTACATTGGTTCCAGCTGCACTAGAGCACCTCCGAAGAGCCGGAGTGTTCACCAAACTGGACCTCTGGATCGCTCACAACCATGTGTGAATCAGAGAGGGAGACAAGTGGAAGTCGGCCTTCGTCATGAGCAGTGGTCAGTTCAAAGTCACTGCAGTCGCAAACTGACCCCAACCTATCACGTTGTTCAAAACCTTGCAGAGGTTTCTGGGCTCTGCAAACTTCTACAGGTGGTTCATCCAGAACTTCAGTTCCATAGCTGCACTGCATACTGCCCTGCTCAAGCAGTTCCCTCGTCTGCTCAGTGGATGGAAAAGCCTGCACGGGCCTTCTGTTGCCTAAAGACACTCTTCACCGGTGCCCCAGTGTTGGATTCCTCTCGGATTTCTCTCTCCCCGTCGTAGTCGAGGTGGATGAAGAACACAACCTACCATGTGCCTGCCTTGTTGCAATCGTCAGGTGGGACATCAAGGTGACCATACGACAGGCTCTGTTGTCTGAACCTTTTCCTGCCTCCAGTCCTTCCAAGACGTATGTCCTGAACTCAGTCCACTCCCAGCTCCTCCAGTGGGTCGGCACCACACCGAGGTATCCGGGTATCAGGCTCTCCCTAGTGGAACAGACCTACTGTTGGCCCTCAGTCTCAAAGGATGTCACTCGTTTTGTGAATGCGCTCTCGGTATGTGCGCAGTCCAAGTTCCCCCTTCGTCAGCTCCTTGCTGGTCTCCTGGAAGTCCTTTTGATACCTCACTGTCCCTGGTCAAACATTCATTACAGACTTTCCCAGGTCCCAAGTTAACACTGCTGTGTTAGTCAGTGGTGTAGCGGTAACTTTACATTTTTACATGATTTAACCTGGGGTTTTTTTTAAATTATCAAATATAACACATATTTTACTCTTTAAAATCTCCCCTCAAAATAGAAAATTAAAAGTTGCACTTGCCAATCCAATCACAGGTTGTTTTTAGCCAACTATAGGAACTGCCCCATAGGAACCGCCTCCTTTTCTGGTTGTCAGCAACAACACTTTGAAAACTGGTTTGACAGCATATTTTAATGGAATAATAATAGTCCAATCGAAAGCAGCAACTGTGCTGCTTATTGTGGTGACATTGTTTTTCAGATTACTTGATGTTTTAGCCAACAGCTTGTCTTTATTAAACGATAGCTAGCTGTCTGTCGCAAATTCGCACAGCTGGCACAGAGCCGCAGGCGACGGTTACCACCACCAAGTTTTTAGACAAACTTTGAACACGAAAATATTTTAAATAGGTATTTATAATTGAATTGGATTGAAAATGTGCCGGAGCGCCGCTACACCCCTGTGGGTAATAATTCAGTTTTTTGCCTCAATAATTATTGGTTTAAATAGTAAACATATTTATGAATAAGTGTGAGGATACATAAGTGACCTAAGTGTAGAGGGGCTCGATGTGAATGAGCTCACTACTGACATCACTCCCTTGAGAGAAGACTCTATGAACCAAATGATTAGTTCCTAGAAGTTTGTAGACTTAGGTCTTTGGCTCAGAGAGCCAATTGTCTCTCGTCTACATTGACGACCCCCAGTGAGTGGATCTCTGGTGGCTGGGGGTTAGGATGTGTTAGGATTAGCTTGATTAGGATGTGTTACATAATCAGGTTAATGAAGTAAATAATTGCAACAAATTCAGAACATTTACCTTTCTAGATCATAGAACACTCCTGGACAGACAGGAATAGTGGATAGGATTCTCCAGAGCGAAAAGCTTCTCGCAGACGAAAGCTTCTGTGGGTAGGTCCTCCTGGACGTCCACGGGGAAATGCGGATAGCCCTTCCGGGCCAGGTAGCGGACCTCCGCCACAAACACACCCAGTTTATCTCCCGGTAGGCGTCCCTGAGTAGCCAGGCATTGGCGCAGGCTTGTGGCTGGCTCCGCGGCCCCGAAAATGGCAATCAAGGGCGGTTAGAATAGCCTGGAAGTCTTCCAGCTCCCCCTCTCCCAGGTCCAGCAACACCCACTGGGCCTCCCCTTCTAGCACCGCCGCCAGCTGCACAGCCTTCTGAGGCACAGCCTTCTGCTGCACATTCCACCCATAAGTCCATGCCACGATTAAGAACTGGGCCTTGTATGCCTCCCACAACGAACCCCCACTATAGCGTCTGGCCTTCAGCCTGTCCCCGCGGGACTCCCGTCCGACCAGAGCCACCACACTGCCTGGCGAACCTTCCACGCACTCGTCACCTCTCCCGCCGGCAGGAGTCAAGTGCCTATGACTGAGCGCATAAACTTAGCCACACTGGTAGCCTTGCAGCTTTTAGAACTTCCATATGAAATTAACTATGGAATTTACCAGCAATGTTTTATTTTGTTTTAATTGTATTTTTATTGTATTTTTCTATTGTATTTTTCTATTTTTCTTATTTCTTTGTACCGCACATGTTTTAATTGTATTTAATTGCTTATTTGATGTTTTTATTTGTTTTTATTCTATTGAATTTTATCTGTTTCTTTTTCTTTGTAAAGCACATTGAACTGCTTTTATGTATGAATTGTGCTATATAAATAAACTTGCTTGCTTGCTTGTTTTTTCGCTAGTTTGAAGCTAATTGCAGTTAGTTCAACTAACACTAGTGAACAATCCCAAAGTACAAACAATGTAAAACTCCCCAGTGAATAAACACTCAAGGGTAAGGTGTAATGTCATAAAAATTTCAAAACGTAAAAATATTTTGTATTATAGTTTCAGAGTTTGATTAAATCCCAGTCAGAGACATTGTGAAAATCTGCTGTTTTATTACAAATGATAAGGCTCATAATAGGACTCAACACACATACAAATCTGAATTTGGAAACAGTCAGGGTTCATTCGTGTGTCTTCGGTAGATAAATTTGACCACGAAGAAAGGCCATCATTTGGGAGGCAGCCATCATCTCCTCCCAGGTTATCTTCATAGCCAACTCCAAAACCCCAGGGATGGCGGCAAGTTTGTCCAGGATATCATCTGAAAAAATTATATCTTCCGCGGAGGTCATATGCCTCTTTGATGATGAAAGCCCTGGGCTGGTGTTCACAGTTTCCTTTAATTCAGAGTCAGCTTTGCGTTTCCTCCCCAGTCGTGCGTTACCGGAATCATTTAAAGAATGAGAAGGCAATGTGCCCACATAGGTGAGCATCACCGGTTCATGCCGAGAGTTTTCTGCACATTGGGTAGTCTGTTTTCTTATCATCTGACCTCCCAACATATGCTGCTGGAGTGGAAGGCCATGATGACAACTTTGTGCTGCTGCTGCTGCTAGACCCAAGAACACATAAATTTTATGTCAAATAATTGTACTATCAAAATATTCCTCATTAATAAAAAAATATATTACATATTGATAACAAAGTATTTGCCATATCCTGAAAATGTATTCTCCCCAATATAGTAACTATTTACAGTTAAATGCTGAATTTAAGCAATGAGTTAAAATTTATTCTTATTCAGTATTAAAGCTTATTATAAAAAATATTTCTTCTTACCATAATGATTGAAACCAGAGGGTCTCTCTAGAAGAAATTGATTTCCCTGAATCCTCATGGGGAAAGATCTCTGGATATGTGAATTCATAGATAACAGCAGTAAGTGACTGAAGAGGTAGAAACCAATTTAACGTCTTTTCTCTGGTGATATGTAATCCAAACTGAGTTCTGTTTAATTTTTATCAGACATTCTATAGGCAAATTTTTGATGTAGTTCCGTAGTGATGTCATCATATAAATAATATTTCAAGCACAAACAACATACTAGGGTAGTAACTGTGTTTTGTTTTTTTACTGACGATAAACAATAAATCAAATTAATTTAAATGAGTATTTAAAATAATACACATTGTACAAAGGCAAATCATTTTAGTTGATAAACTGTCATTGTCATAAATATACACCTTCAAAA
>JAOVYW010000074.1:8664433-8676414 GCA_025775045.1 Hiodon tergisus | reverse complement strand
ACACACACACACACACACACACACACACACACACATATATTCTGTTAAGCAATTTAATATGAACGTTTAAGATTGTAGTTACAATTTTATGAGTATAATTATTATAAAGATATTAACACTCAAATTATTAAGTTAATGGATTATTTTAATGTAGACTTTTATATTTTAGTGTCCAGTTAGGTTCTGTTGCCTTATTGGCCACAGCTTTTTTAGTTTTACAAATTTTGTAAGGTTTGCGTATAAACATCATGCTAGCCTAATGCTTTAGATATGAGGGGTAGTTAGATGGGTTAATTGATTGATGGTATTGTATTAGGAAGGATCAAAGGATAACTGAAACACTACCCTTTTGTTAGTGTTGACTTTCACAGCTCAAAACATCGCTCTGGTTGTGCAAGCTCTCGCTGTGTAGTACCTTGTCAGGGCACATCACCGCTACGAGACTAACGTTGGCCATGTGTAAAAGCTGTTTTTTCCAGTGCTTTCATTTCAGTTCTCCAAAGGGGACTTGTGTGCACAGTGGAGTGGTCAGTTAGCTGTTCTGCCTCTGATTACTCTAAAAAAGTTATTTGCAGTGCAGAACAAAAAAAAGTGAAAAGTAACCTAAAAAGTATTATTATTATATAATTATTATTATATTATTATAACAATTATTAATTTATTTTTGTAAATGGGAAACCATATGTCATTTAATAATTAAATAATTGGGGTTTTCATAGTATTTCTTTAAGTGTTTATTGTACCACTGCTGGGACTAGAGCCACAAGTTTTTATGCTCATGTAGTGGAAACATCTACATTTACCATTGCCTCTGTAATCAGTCAGAAGGTGTTACATTTTAATTATGTGAATAATTTTGTACATGTGATAACATTAAGTTAGAAAATGAAATGAAATGTAACTGCACGAAATATTTATGTTAAATATCTAATATATGACTGTATTAAATATTTCATTTAATTGTAAAAAAAATATATATTATGACCATTAAGGTAGTGTTTTTAAGAGTTGTATATCTAAGTAATTTCCAATGAACACAGAAACACAGTAACACAAAAATATTTTATTCTGTAATAACGCATATCACTATGGTCAGTGAAAGGCTCTTTGAGGAGTTCAAAATGTTTTTCAAAAAACCTTTTTTGTATAGTTTGAGGTTGTAAAATTCACTTTCAAATGATAGGCTAAAGCATTCACATCTAATTGATAAGATTCAAGTTTATAGATAATAAAAATAAATTGTATGGACACGTTCCTTTAGAAGGTTTAGTTGATTTGTTTGAAGGACGTAAAAAGGTTGGGTCAGCAAATTTTAAATGGAAAATCCCACCCCATGCCATAACTTTTTCCTTGCCGTTGAGTCATCTTGCCAAGTCAGCCACATTTACACACCACTCATACTTCTTACTGCCTTGATCTCCCTGTCAACTATTTGTGTTGCAATGCCACTAGATGGTGCTATATAGCTAGAGTAGCATTTAGAACCGTCAAATATCCAGGGAGGAACTACTTTCCCAGTCACCCAATTTAAACAAAACAAAAAAGCAGGGCACAATCTGTTTATAAGCATATATTCTTTTCTTGTAACTGTTAAACATATTACAGCTTCTGTTACTTACTCATGCTTTAAACTATATCCCATGGACACATTACACGCATCTATAATATGAGCGAACGCGCACACATACCAATTACAAATTAGTAGTGCCGTCGTACATTGAGAGGTAAACTTGTTGAGTGGTAAACTTCTCTTTCACCAGGTTTTCAATCTCAGATATAAATTACGCTAATTTAGACACCCAGGCTAGCCGAATAGCCGCGAATGATAATACTCCGGATTCTAAAGATGTTGTGGAAGTTTTAAATTAACCATCAGGTAGGATATTGCTACGTTTTCGTCATTCTGCCCTTCTATCCGGACGAAGGCAAAAATGGATCGTTATG
Organism: Hiodon tergisus; assembly: GCA_025775045.1. NCBI lineage: Eukaryota > Metazoa > Chordata > Actinopteri > Hiodontiformes > Hiodontidae > Hiodon > Hiodon tergisus. Next base: position 8,674,470 of record JAOVYW010000074.1, on the reverse strand, counting down.
ATAGGAATCTCATTTTTCGTCCCACGTGAACTGAAGCTGCTAATAATGTTTATACTTTGGAGTCAGTTGGTGAGTGGCGTCAAAAAGCAGTGAGAGCAGCGAATCTAAAAAAAGGAAGAATTACACAGATGTTTAATCAGTATTTAGGAAGACACATTTTGCGTGCTGTCTGCAATAACAATTTAACAACTACCGTAGTTGAACATGAGAGGTTGCTAAAGGCAAATCGAATATGGGAGCAAGCAAGTTCGCTTACGCAGGTTAAGGAGCTAGCTGGACGTGTGGAATTGCATTTCCCCCCACTAATATCACTAATGAATATCACTAATTATACCAATAATATTTAAACATGAGCCACTTTGAACAAGTTTTACAAAATAGGAAGCTATGCATATGTGATTGTGTGCGATTGTCCTTCCCTGAAGTCTCTGCAAAACCAATTTTGGTAAGTTGGGACTGTGTATCAGATTTCCTTATCTACTTCCAAGTGACTGAGTGACCCTGATTAGGGATAGTGGTAGCGCTGTCTCGGCTGTAGCCAAAAGACTCACCTGTTATGAACTCCAATGCAAACCTCTTCTCAGGAGAGAACCTTATTGAGGGGTTACATCATCCAGTCGAGGATGCATCCAACAGCCTTAAATCTTCTGTTTCTGACATCACCTCTTCAAGGGTGCTTAAAGCATGGTTTGTAGTGTACATCATCACACAATGATCAACAAGAAGAGCAACTAATTTATTAATTTGCTTAGTAGATTCTCTTGGTCAGGATAACACTAAAATAACATAATGGTGTGGAATATGATTGTTTGCGTTCTATAGAAAATGGTAAGCCACTTCATGTTCTGATTGAAGAGGACATTGGGTTGATATGCCAAAGTCTGTTCTTTGTGTAACGGCTTAATTTTTCTGCAGAGAGCATCCACAGACATGGAAACGTGTGCTGCGGGGAGGTACCTCACTCTTCTACTCTATGTGGTCTTTTGTACCACCTGCAGCCTGAGGGGTCAGAGGTCATGTCCACCTGAGGCCAATTCCCACTACAAAGCATTTCTCTGGGTTAGACTCATACTTTATTGCCTCATATGATATCAGCGAGGACACAAATACGCATTCAATCCACTGCCACGTGATGACACTTTTGAGTGCCCTCATGTTATGACCTAATCAAAGGCAAACTTGTGGGTATGGTCTCAAACAAAATGTTCATGCAGTCTGTATTCAATCATGGGGAGTCCTTAGTCCGTTATGAATTATTATATAAGATGTCATAATGACTTTCACTTTTTGTGGTACATCCTTGATAAGCTACTAAGTAACCCCTGTAATCTGCAAGGTTGCAATAGGGCCTCATCAGAACAACATTATCTCCTTCAAGTGACTGGTATTTCATTCTGACCTTCATGTTTAGGGGCTGCCTAAATACTCCAAGTAAACACAAAGTATTACATTTTACAGTATGTGTGATGTATAAATAATAATGAGGATTTTAATAGTGTTTACATTTTAATGTTTAATGTTTCTTATTTCTTACAAACCATTCATATAGCACCGTGATTCGTCATAACACCTTAAATTTTCATCAGGTTATTAATCATGATGTTTGCTGAAGGCTGTAATCCATGTCATTTTCTAAACATAATTGTCAATAGTTTGATCATCTTGTGAAGGCTACCTTGGGGAGACACACAAAGTTGCTGCATAGTTAAGCAAATTTTATTTAATTCATTATGTTTTCATAAACTATGCAGTGTACATTGGAAGCTGGATAACATAGAGCAGACATTTTGTTATGCTGCCATTAAAACTTTCGAACGTATCATCTGTATGTTGTGCACGTCTGAGTATTTGAGATTTTCTCTTGGGGATCCATGTTCTATGTTTTTGTGCTTTCTTTGAATTCTGTTATCCAATAGCACTAGAAAGCCTTACTGGCAAAGGGAAGGTGTCTCCAAAACGTTTTTTTTCTTCTTCTGCTAACAGGCTTGTGTTTGTTTGGCGTGTTCACTTGTTCTTTGTTTTGGAATGGTATTGCAACCTGACCATGCATGAAAGAAGAGACAGAAAACGATTTAAAAAGAGGTCATCACGCTTTCTCAGCAATGAATCATATACCCATGCACCCAAGATCTGATAAGTTACCTTAAACTGTTTACTTGGAGCATTGCCTGTGCATTTATCTCCTGAATCAGGTGTTCGGACTTTATTCAGGTAACTACAAAAAAAAGATGTGCATAAATGGGAACCCTCTGGGTTTGACGTGTGCATTCCTAATAATGTATATTAATAATTCCATTCCTAATAATAATTTGTTTGAACTATGTCTGCAGTACTATACTGCTTTCTGTGTTTGGTATCTTGGAATAGAAAATGTGTAATATAAAAAAAAAGTGCAATTTTAGAAATAAAAAAGATTTGTCTCCTTGTGGAAACTCAGGTGGTGAGCCAGTGATTATTCTTGAGTTTTATTTATGTGAGATATTTGCAACTGGGATAACACATTTTGATTAAAGAGTGAAATGTTTTTGCTATTGCTATTGCATTTTGAATATATCAGAATATTTAATTTCACTTTGAATTCCAAATCCCAGCTCCAACATTCACCAATGTGTAGATGGTTACTGTAAACTAAAAACCTACACAATTAGATTAATATTTTTCTTCACAATTTTAAGGGAGAAACAAGTTAATTTATTTTGATGGATGTCTATGACCATTTCATTCAACATCCCTTGAAGCCCTAAGGGTCAATTAGCAATTGTTAGCAGTCTACATGAGGATAAACACTTTGAATTGCAAAGTAGTGATACATCATGTGTATAAAAAGACACCCTGGGTTCTGTGGTCTTCTTTGAGAGAAGTTGTGTTGCGCTACAGCGAACCCAACCTGGCTTGAAGTGGCAGTGGTGCCACCATTGTCCCACAGACTTTCATGAGAGAACATTGCGGCGCTGGTAAAGAAGTTACAAGTTTAAAAAAGTAGAAAAATAATGGGATATTTCTTAATGAAAAGGGGCATTAAAAGCTATTATAGTGTATCGCTGCATTGGCAGCACTGTGCAGGCTTGGGAACACAACTGGGAACCCATCGTGGAGATTAGATTCTAGCTTCTCTGGCACCTGGTCAAGCTTAACAGATGGCAGCCTTTTAAGTTTGGTGTTTTTTGCGGGTGAAAAGCAGTCTGCCCGTGGAAGCCCACGCTTACGTTCGCAACCTGGCCTCCTCTGAGGGGGAACAAAAACCCGCCGAGGACTTAGCCATTGCCTGCCCAGACAAGAGCTGAACAGGTGATGTCTGTCCCAGTGGCCCAAAGATAGGTGGAGTGGAAGGGGTGGGGGTGGGGGGGGGGCGGTTGTGGGACTAGCTCTGTGAACACCCCATCCAATAAAAAAAACAAAAACCCACCCACACACCTGTCGTGGAATAACCTGGCTTCCCCCCTCCCGCGCCACCAAAGGCGGCTATTCGCCATCCGTTTCAATTGGTCCTCCCCTTCTGGTTCGGCACCAGCTGTTTCCCTGCACCGTGTTCTGGGAGATGGTAAGTATGAAGAGAGCTTTTCTCTGTTCCCTGTCCCTGTTGGCCATGAAACCCAGGTGGGACCAGAATGCTCATGGGGGGATGGGAAGTTACAGGAAAAAAAAACTTGATTCTCCTCTCTGCCTCATTAAAGGAACAAAAACTAAATTTCTTTGCTCTGAGATAAGTGAGCCGCTTTCTTATTGGCCAGGCTGAACTATATTTTTGAATGTGTGAAAATTGCCTTGGACCTTATTCTTTGCATTGGTTTGCACTTCAGTATGAACCACTTTGGATGAAGGAAACTGCCAAGTCAATTGCTTGATGATATTCAGTCACAACCCCAGGAATGATGTTGAATCACAAAGTGGGAAAACTGTATGACATGGAGAAGTTGAGCACATCTCGTCCCAGATGAAGCCAAAAACCCTCTGTGCTTGTTTTTTGTTTGTTGTGGGTTGGCTGCCCCTCAGTTAAATGAGATGGTGATAAACTTTAGTTCCAGCGACAACAAAAGGCATTACCCGTCATTGTATAATAAGGTGACAGATGGCCTGTAGTTCTTGTTGGCGACCAGTAGATGCCAGGATACACAGGGTTGACATCTGGAGGGACATATTTATCTCAACTACTAGCCACAAGTTGCAGTTGGGTAAAGTCTTATTTTTAATTTCTCAACAGCAGTTCCATACTTGAGCACAGTTTTTGCTATACCATCGACATACATTCTGCTGATCAGTAGGCTGTATGTATTCATCTCTGATTTTGCGTCTGCATGTGTGCATTAATGTGTATGCACACTACCATGACCTTCTGGCAAGCCATTATTTCAAGGAGCGTGAAATTGATTATTTTGAGAATTCCTTCCAATTCAACTGGATATTGCATAATAAATAAAATCATTCTCACTGTAAAGTAAATTGCTATATCCAAGTACATACAAAAGTTTGGGCAAGAGTAACTCAACTTTCTTTGTTTTTTTTTTAAGGATCACACTGTGATGCATTCTGGTACAGGGTTGTCTTATTTAATGGCAAGAAACAAAACAGGAAAAGTAATTCATTTTGAATGGAGTAGATTAGCTATTTTTCATTCCCTCTGTGCTACTTAAAGGCATCTCTAGTGGCTCAGGGCTTCTCAAATCCAGAAGCAGTAGTTGAGGGCCTAGATGCGGTATGCCTTCGACATGAGTCACAAGCACGTGATGTTTTGGCGTTGTTGTGTGGAATTTCCAGAGGTGCTGGCTCAGTGTTCTTACGCATGTTTGTTCGGACAGGTGCTAAGCAGCAGTGTCACGCAAAATCCTAGAGAGAGAGAGCTTAGAGGTGGGCAGGCTTTAGTTGTGTTTCGGTGTGAAGGTTTTACACTGAAGGCACCCACTCTGTTTGGTGTTTTCCTTTACAACTAGTTAATGTAAAGGTAAAAAGATCCATATATTTTTTAAACAAAACTAAAATTTAAGATCAGTGGTTTTGAAAAACGAAATACTGTTAATTTGCATTTGGTTTGTATTCAGCCTTAATTAAGAGATGCGATTGGTTTAGAAATTTTGCACCAGCAGAAGGAAATAGATCTAGGTACTTCAGACTACACTTAATACACGGCACACAAGCGATTTACAACACGATCATTTTATGTGAAAACCAAGAACGTATCATCGTATCAAGAACGAGCTATAATTCCCTCTGTTTATTATACATTTCAGAGTCCCATTCTGAAGCCATTATATACACATACTCCTAAGAAGTATTGAGCACATGGTGTGTGCCAGCCAACTTCCCTTGTGGCCGCAAGCTGCACAGTACTTTTGGTGGGCATCCAGCAGGTGTCAGTGCTGTCAGAAAAAGTCACAGGAAGTGGGATTGTTTTCATAAAGAAAAGAGCTTCAGAGAACACAACATTGGGCTTTACCACATGTTGTATGCATTTATGATCACCCAAAAGATTTGATAATTTCTTAATCATCAGAGTATGTTAAAATATGTAAAAGTAAATTGGAACATTTCATGCAATGAAATTGTATTGGATAATGGATTCAAACGTTACAGTAACATTTTAATGAACTTTAAATAATTTGAATGAAGATTTTTACACAGTTGGACTGCCATTAAAGCAGTCCAGTAGATTTTGTGTTTGAATACACCACATTTTATAATGCGCACCCATAATCTTGAGGCTAAGGGATGCATTGGTGGTTTATGGTTTATGGAGTTTAGGCCTTAGTATTTTGTTACCACGGTCCTGTTTCGTAGCTTACGATGAGAAAAACTAAACAGTGCAACAAAAAAAAGTGAAAGCCTTTTTTTTCATACCAGTTATACCACTAATCAAAGTGGGAATGCTAGTTATTTAGTGGTAGTGAGCCCAACCCCCACCATCTGAAACTCGATCACACAGGCAATCAAGGTTCTCTGACTACTTGGTAGTGGCATGGGTCCAGCCGGGCTCCCACTCCGTTTTGCTGGAAAGAGAATGAAACCGTTGGTAGTTACTCCGGTTCAAATGTGAGGTTCATTTACTTTATTTATCAAGGAAGCAGTTGATTTTAATCCCCTCATTTCTCTTGAATTAAATGAAAAATCCCCTGACCTCACCAACAAAACTAAATAAAGGGTAGCCGAAGAGGAGGTATAAAGTTCCTGAGTGTTTAACTTGCCAGTAGACTTTTGTTTCTACTGGCAATGAATTGGGTTACCAGCCATTACACATACCCTAAAGATACATTTTTTTTAAATTGCACCTGTGTGCTTTTTTGGGGCCAACTTGCGCATGCAGAATGGAAGGCATACCCTCTACCTCGGACATTATAATGTGCTCTGGCCTCTCATTCATTATGGCAAGTCCAGTGCAGTAAATCCATGTTAAAAACAATGAATTAAACTTCAGTTCATTTGTTGTTCATTCAAAGAGTTTGTATAAGAGCATTATAGTGTTTCCACAGGAACTGTTGGTAAATTTAGTAATTGGTTATATTTTTCAATATGGGTTGTTTTATATAGGGTGCCCTAAAGACTATCAGATTGAAATGGTTACTCATCAAAACACCCATAAGATTTCAGGCGCTCCTGGATATGTGGTGTGTGTGCGTGCGGAAAAAGTGTATGGGTGTCTATGTCTCAACTAAACCTTATTCCACCCTAACCTTGATCTTGTACCGGGTTTTTAGCCGTTGGACCTTAAAACCATGATTTAACAATTGGACAAGTACTAATTATTTTGCTATTTTTCTTCATTGCACGTTTTAATAAAACAATGAAAATGAATCCAATTGGATATAAATACGGCATGCCAATTATTCAGTGACTTTCATTTTGCGCAAGTATTGGAATGAGTGTAGTGAACAGGAGCTGCAGATTGTCTGAACTGAGCCAGATACAAAGTTCTTTTCATGTTGCTGAAATCCGACAGTTTTTTTATAGACTGATTTGCATAGCTAGGCACAGCCTGTCATGAGCTGATACACCAGAATAATAACAGTGGTGACGTGTTGGTCCTGCCCTGGTGCTAAGGACCTCTCCTAGTCTCATTACTGTCCCTTAGAGCAAACCTCAGCCCTAACCAGCAGAACCAAGACACCCTTTATGGCAAATTTTCTTTTTTTTTTCTGTCAAGTTTGGGACCTTTTCAAATGGCAGTGTGCTCGGAATTCCCGCTTCACATAAAAGACCTGACATGCCAAGGGTTGTATGAGGGGGTAGGTGCCTGGGGCCTCCAAGGCCCTTGTCTTCCCGGGGAATATAGTGGAGCTGGCTCCACTCACTTTACCCAAAAATTTCCCAAAGGATTTAATCCCTTCTTAACTTCTAACTAAAGAAGGCAAGGCCAGTACCACATTCTTTGTTAGTAATGATGACATAACAGTATTACGCTGAACAACTGAGACCGTGGCCACAAACACTTGAGCAGTGACAGACCCAGATCCAGAAATCAGTGCTTCTTTTAGTCCTTGTGGTTCTCAAAATATGTAGAACCAGTGACCTCATTCGGCTCGGGGTTTTTCTCTTATCACTTACCGCCATCTAATAATTCAGAGAAGGTGGAAACTGCCTTGCATTGACTCACCTCCCCGGTCCCCTCCGCCACAGTACCAGAGTGCCACAGTTCATGTACAGTGTGCAGGAAGTTATTAACTGTAAGAGATCAAAGGCAGTGGACAGGATAAACATTCCTCCCTGGGACTGGCTCCTCCAGGCAACAGCCCACTTCCTTTGTGCGCAGACTTCCACCAAAGCAACACACATTGTCACCACATGACCCGGGACGGGGCCACGACTATTCTGGGTGGGGGTTGGGGCGGGGGGGGGGTGTAGTGGTTGGTTTACCCGAGCGAATACACTATATCATTCGACACCAATCACCCCTTAGCCCTGCATTGAAAGAAACAATTTTCCATTAAACTGGCCCTGTTGCTGAGATAATAGGAAGTAAACTTTGTGGACGGCATTTGAACAAGGTGGAAAATAACAGAAGTTATCCCAAGTATTATGCTATTGGCTAAACCTTTAAATTAGAATTATGGATAAGTATATCTCTTCAACTGTTTTTACCAGAAGGAAATTAGTAGCATGTCATGGGTCCTTGACGATTCATTTTTATTAATATTTGGATATATAAAAATTAATTTCCAAATGAATTTCTCTAGCTTTAAAGAAAATGTATATGCTGGATGTTAACATTGGGCCCAGATCCAGATTAACTTGTTATTTTACCAGCAGGTGAATTCGGTAATCCATATAATATCTACTTAATTTAGCTGGCACTCACCAGATCGCTGCGGTTCAGTGTCCCAGGTTGTATGTGTGCCATCTTTGCCTGTCTTCCTTTCTTGGAGCAGCCACTGTGATTAAGCTGTAAGTGCCTGTGCTGATCAAATAATGAGAGAGCATGTAGCATGCTAATTTCACACATGGTTCTATTATTGCAATGCAGCTGGCTAGTTAACTCAGGGCCATTAGGAGTTTATTATCTGGCCAGCTGCAGATCTGTTTGTGGAAAGGAAATGCTAGGAGGGCACCCTCTACATTGGGATGATGTCAAACAGGATGAATGGAAGTGGTATTTCAGACATTCTGTTCCCACTTTATGCAGCTGTTCAGGTATGTGTCTTAGAGAGAGTGCAAAATGGGAAGGGCGAAACATGTCTTCGCACATGTGTTTGAGTAATGTTGTGGCAACACTGCTGCTTCAGAGTAGGAAGCCATAGGGTTCCAGGGTGCGGGCAGGTTGTCCATGAACCCAACCGGGCGACAGGGCCTCGGGGAGGCCGGGGGCACATGCTGAAGCAATCATTTTGGGGCCTGACCCAGTAAGGGGGAGAGGGGAGGGGCTATGTCTGTGTCTCCCGGTGGTGGCTGCGATGAGGACCTTTGTAGGGTGTCCCTCACCACCGCCTTCCAGCCTCCCACGTTCCTCTCCAGGGGCTCCTGACCGCAGAGCCGACTGAGTGGGAATAAACTCAAAGCAACCTCCGATGGGGAGCCCGCAGCCACTTCCCTGCCCTGCCGGGCCCACACAGGGCACAGGAACCAACTGGGGGTGGGGAGGTGGGGTAGATAAACACATGCCACCATAAACCTCAAAACAACATGCAGTCATTCATCTAGCAACCCCTCTCCAAATTCGGAAAATAATAGGCATGACAAACCTAGACGTGGTGGCTGTCCTCATCCTTTTCTGCAAATTGGTAATGTTTCATGAAGGGGCACTGGTTACCTCCATCAAAGAGCAAGACCTCATGTAATAGGAGAGAAATTCTGTTGGTCCACGCCCCATAAATGTATGCTGTCTACTTTTTTGTGTTTTCCTGTCTCACGCTCCCACGGGCTTCCCTGAGGAAAGGAACCAACTGAGTTTAGGGCCTTGTGCAGAGAGGTCCTTCACCATCCTCCCAGCCCTGTCCCCTCCGCCAAAAGGGACACCTGTGCATTCGGTTACGGTGTGGAGGCGATATTCCCCGGTCCAGTTATATCGCTCCTCGGGAGCAGAAGTGGTGTGCGATTAAGTCTAATCCTTTAACCTCGAACAGTGCACTCCTATCCCCTGCTTCTCAGAGAGAGGATATACAACTCTCTATGTAACAAGCTGCAGTACAATGTTTCTTATTATTAATCACCTCTCAAGTACCTATACCCATAGAGTGAAACTGAGAGCAGAAAACACAGGGTCTTGACTGACGCTACATCAGCACATTTGTTCAGACACCGGTTCTGGTTGACTGGTTCTGTGTCGGCGCTCTCGCTGAGACACCGGGTTTTGACTGGTTCTGTGTCGGCGCTCTCGCTCAGACACAGGGTTTTGACTGGTTCTGTGCCGGGGCTCTCGCTCAGACACAGGGTTTTGACTAGTTCTGTGCCGACGCTCTCGCCCAGACACAGGGTTTTGACTGGTTCTGTGTCGGCGCTCTCGCTCAGACACAGGGTTTTGACTGGTTCTGTGTCGGCGCTCTCGCTCAGACACAGGGTTTTGACTGGTTCTGTGCCGGGGCTCTCGCTCAGACACAGGGTTTTGACTAGTTCTG